>JANAVB010006392.1:142500-147500 GCA_029216955.1 Iris pallida | reverse complement strand
ATCGATCTAAACCCAACTAAAACCTAAAACCAAGGGTTGGTAATCGTGTCCCCACACGTGTACGTGTCGTGTGTGTCCATGGGAGTCCACCACGACACGACACGGCGTGTCCAGTGGTCAAAATACCAAATTTGGTAAGTACAGTGCACAGTATAGTGCACTGTCTCGTGCACGTATTCACCTAGGTCTAGGACACGACACAGGTGTCCAAGTGTCTCGTGGTCGTGTCCCTAGGTTTGCCTAGGGTTGGTCTACGTGTTAGGCAGCCTGTCCCGTGTCCAGGTGTCGTACAGTGTCGTGTCCAAGCCCGTATCAGAGCCCAAATTTCTCATATGCGCTGTCAGTGTAAAATTGATGCACACACGAATTCGTGTCCGACACAACACTAGAAGCCACAAAACTTGGGGGGCATGTTCGTAGACATTGCCTCCTTGTGTCCACCAAGTGTCACCCCTCCACGTGTCGTGTCGTGTCCTACGTGAGCCCCGAGCAGCAAGGGACTGAACGCGAGCATGGTGCGGTCTCGTGCAGCGAGGACGGAGCCTCGTGGATACGACACACGCATGGATACGTGTCATGCTTGTGTTAGGGTGTAGCCTAGGTCTAGGGATAGGGTTTAGGCCTGACACTTTGTGTCCACGTCCTGTCTAGACACGACACGAAGGCCATGTCAGTGCGTGTTTAACACTGTGTGCAGTGTAGTGTGTGGTCAGTGCGTGTCGGATTTCTCGTCCGACACGACACGAGGTGACATGGCACTTGGGGGCTGACATGTCAGTCATGGCCCCTATGTGTCCACCAAATTTGGTATGTCGAAGTGTCGTGTACAGTGAGAAATGGGGCTCGAGCAGCAGGACATAGTGTATGTGTGTGTACAGTATATTCGTGTCCATTTTGGACACGGGCACGACACGATAACGTGCTCAGTCCTAGGGTTTCGTGTCTAGCATGCTAAGGGCTACCCAAAAATGCAATTTGTTTTAGAAAATAACTACATTTATTTCTAAGTGACATTTCACCAAACACTTTAATAAAAACATAGATACGTGTCCGATACGGACACCAAACCAAATCTATTTCCTACCAAACTTGGTCTACAGGTCCATGGTACCTAGATGCATGCAACCATGAAGAGAAAACACAATCTTATCAGGTTTTAGGGCATGTTACCTATTGAGTGGAAAACCTCAATAATAGGCCTATTTGAATAAAAACCTCCTTCAACTCCCAATGTCCAAAGCTCCACAAATCCTTGCTAGCAGGCCATAACTGGTATCCTCTAGTGTAGGGGAGTCCAATGCAAAAAACTAGGCTCAATTTGGAGTCAAAATGATTAAATGGTGAGGGTGTGAAGTTGTAGGAAAAAACTAGATTTTAAGGGGTAATGAAATGAGGCATGAATGAAGGGGGGGGGGGTGTTTATATGGAAGGGGTATGGGTTGGCTGCCATGGAAAGGGTATGGATAAATATTAGGGTTCCTTTCCACCTTGCAAACTTAGCCCTTAAGGTTTTGACTAAGGGGATAGATATTTCTAGGTTTTCTAAATATCTAAGAAAGTAATATCTTAGATATTTCCAACCTAAGATATTTACACATAAGCTAACATCTAACATTAGTCTTCTAGGTTAGTTGCTAACCTCTATATTAGTGCTAAACTAGGTTAGGAGTAAACATGACACTTAACAACTAATTAAATAATAATATATTACATAAATCCAAATAAATTCTAATAAATTACCAAAATACCCTTTTGACTAAAAAGTGGTAATTTGATATCCTAATCATATGGTTAGGCTCATATAGTCATAGTTAGTCTCTAAGTCATATAATCTCTAGGGTTACATTAGGGTTACACTAGTAGTTAACCAAAGTCATAAGCCATGACTTAGAAAATAGTTTTAAACTATCAAAAAATCACCAAAATTCATAACATGACTAAATCACCATTATTTAATAATAAAAATAATAAAATTTCAAAATATCCCAATTTCAGAAAATTGGGTGTTACAAGTCTACCCTCCTTAGAAAAATTTCGTCCTCGAAATTAAGATGGTCGTACTCCTTATAGGTCAAACCCCCAGTCAATCAAAGTCAAGAGATAACATGCAATCATAGTTCTACTGGTCGTGATTCTACAGTCTTGAACAGGGTAACTACACTATCTAGTATATCACAAGCATATCCCGACAGGTACTAATAGAATCACACAACAAGATGGGAAAGGAAGGACAGAAAAGACAAACCTGCTAACCCGTCACCTGCAGCGTTGGTCGCCTCGACCGTCATCGCAAAAGCTCCACCCCTCTGATGCTGAGCTACAGGTGGCCTAGCACCCTCATAAGGAGGTGCAACAGGACAATCCATCTTCTGGTGGGTATCAGACCCACAGGTATAGCAAACCTTCAGCATCTTCCTACATTGCTCCCTGGTGTGTCCCTGCTTCCTGCAGTATGAACAACTGATCGTCTTCGGGTCCTGACCCTGATACTGATGCTGCACCTGCTGAAATGGCCTCTGCTGCTGATGCTGAAAGTATGGCCTCTTACAGTATACATACAAAGCTCCCTTCTGCTGCTGCCGGGGTCCCAGGGCTCTAATTGGCGGGGTCGAATGATGTAGTGTGGGAGGACGATATGTCTGCTGGTGTGGCGTCGACGCTTTCTGCTGGAAAGCCTGACGCTTGGAGGGTCCCTCAATGTGTACAGAAGTCGGCCTCTTGCAAGACAGAAGACACTCCTCGATACTCCGGACTAACTCTAAGCTCTGGTAGTAGTCAGTCATACCGTTCGCCACTATAAGAATGCCAATATCTGGAACTAGACCATGGCAAAACCTACGCGTCATATCCTCAGGGTCAGCAACCAGACTAGGAGCGAAACGGCTCAGGCGACTAAACTCTGTCGCATACTCGTCGACAGAACGATTCCCCTGCTGGATGTTCTGGAATCGTAGCCCTATGGCTACCCTAGCGGTGGTCGAGAAGAATTTCTTCTTGAACTGGGTCTTGAACTGATCCCAAGTGGCCCTCCCTCTCGCGAATAACGGCTCATTCCGGAACCAAACTCCTGCCAAGTCTATCAGCAGAAATTCTGCTGCCTCGACGTGGAGGTCATCCGGCATCCTAACTCCAAGGAGCTTCCTCTCTACCGAGTCTAACCTGTCATCTGCTACTACTATGCCCTCAGTCCCTAAGAACTCCTTGGGGTTCAGACCTATGAAGTCCTTGATCGTCCCCGCTCTCTGCCGTGGCTCTACAGGTGGTGGGACCACAGTATGTTCCTCAGAATGCTCCATGCTCTGGCGGAGTAGGGTGGTCTGCTCCTGATGGATCGTTAGGAACCCCTGGATCAGAGTGAGCAGTTGGTTCCCGTCGAGTGTGACGGAAGCCTGGGTAGGTATAGTGATAGGGGGTGGTGAAAGTATCGGGTCCTGCTGGGACAGTGAGGTGGAAGGTGGTGGAGGCATCTGGGTTTGTGGATTTGTGGAATGGAGAAATGTGGTAGGTAGAGGTGGAGGTGTATCAGTCAACTGGTCAACTGACTGGATAGGGAGTGTACCTTTCTCAGGTGTGACATACTGGGATGAACGAGTAAGCAAAATCTAATTACAATAAAAAGGACTTATAAGGACTCTTTAAAGCAAAACAATCATAGACAAGAAAATCTAATTATAATAGCAAGCATATGATGTATTTCCTATGTTGCAATCCTAGTATTCCTCTAGGTGTTCTAAGCGTCATTCCAAATGTTGTCTAATTACCTTAAGTTCCTAATTACAGGCATGCTTGGTACAATAACGTAACTAAACAATTTAGTCTTGACCTGCATGAGCCACCACTAAAAATGTGTCACGATCCGCACCCTGTATAGGGGCACGAGTAGTGGGTATGTCCAGCCTACGCCGCAGTGTCGACGGTAGTAAGCTGTCCTAGGTTGCTAACTAATCGCATGCAGTGTATATAATATACTTGTCCAGATGTCAGCTCCGAATGGAGGACAAGTAAAGGATATAATATACTCAATCACAGTCTAAAGCACGATAAGATAACACAGAAGTTATACCTAAGGAATTAAAGACAACAACAACTAACTACTAAAATAATACAACAATATCTCAAGCAAACTTAATACAAACTCAATATCTTAACTTTAATACAACAAGTCAAAACATGAAAGCTAAAGTAGTCTACTAGCTAACCTCCTGAATCACTCCTGAGAGTCGGGACCAAAGGTAGCTAATCCCTCGCCAGGTCCATGGTAAGTAGGGCATGTGTCCTCAGGATTATCATCTGTAATATTTTCAACAGGTCCAATCAGGACAGGAATGAGTACAACTCATCTAGAAAATCCAAGTAAATGACAAAGAACTATAAAGCAGTTATAGACAATTTTATTGAAGAGCATGGCAGTTTTATACAGGTAATGATGGCATAGAGAAACAGTAAGATACAAGAAAAGAAAGGTAACTAAAACAAGAGAAGAATCATGGTAATGAATACGGTAATAAAAGCTAACTGAACTAGAATAACATGTATGAGTCCCGACAGTACAATATAAGTCTAATATAATTCCAGCGTGAGTCCAGTCCATATAATCCGATACCAGATGATTTCTGGTACAAGATGAGTCCAACAGTGATCAATGAATCCAGGGTAAGTCCAACTATGATCTAACAGTGTGTTTTAAAATACCGAGGTCGACATGTAAACGGCTGTAGGTATCAGACACATCTCTCACTGATCAAGCAAGAGATGGCTATGCTTCCGGTAGATTCCAGTTGGAGATTCCGGATTTGGGGTATGTCTACATGTCTTACTCAATATTTCCCCGCCCAGCAAGTGAATCCAAAATCGACAAAAGAATCGAGATGAGTCCGGCCAATACAAGATGATTCCAGAAATGATTCCGGAATGATTCCAATGACTCCAGTAATAGAGGCCAGTAAGTAATGTATATGTCGCATACATGAATCCAAAAATATCCATATGTGTTGATACAG
>JANAVB010006392.1:7500-140000 GCA_029216955.1 Iris pallida | reverse complement strand
ACACGACACACGCATGGATATGTGTCGTGCTTGTGTCAGGGTGTAGCCTAGGTCTAGGGCTAGGGTTTAGGCCTGACACTTTGTGTCCACGTCGTGTCTAGACACGACACGAAGGCCGTGTCAGTGCGTGTTTAACACTGTGTGCAGTATAGTGTGTGGTCAGTGCGTGTCGGATTTCTCGTTCGACACGACACGAGGTGACATGGCACTTGGGGGCTGATATGTCAGTCATGGCCCCTACGTGTCCACCAAATTTGGTGTGTCGAAGTGTCGTGTACAGTGAGAAATGGGGCTCGAGCAGCAGGACATAGTGTATGTGTGTGTACAGTATATTCGTATCTGTTTTGGACACGGACACGACACGATAACGTGCTCAGTCCTAGGGTTTCGTGTCTAGCATGCTAAGGACTACCCAAAAATGCAATTTGTTTTAGGAAATAACTACATTTATTTCTAAGTGACATTTCACCAAACCCTTTAATAAAAACATAGATACGTGTCCGATACGGACACCAAACCAAATATATTTCCTACCAAACTTGTCCTACAGGTCAATGGTACCTAGATGCATGCAACCATGAAGAGAAAACACAATCTTATCAGGTTTTAGGGCATGTTACCTATTGAGTGGAAAACCTCAATAATAGGCCTATTTGAATAAAAACCTCCTTCAACTCCCAATGTCCAAAGCTCTACAAATCCTTGCTAGCAAGCCATAACTGGTATCCTCTAGAGTAGGGGAGTCCACTGCAAGAAACTAGGCTCAATTTAGAGTCAAAATGATTAAATGGTGAGGGTGTGAAGTTGTAGGGAAAAACTAAATTTTAAGGGGTAATGAAATGAGGTATGAATGAAGGGGGGGTGTGTTTATATGGAAGGGGTATGGGTTGGCTGCCATGGGAAGGGTATGGGTAGATATTAGGGTTCCTTTCCACCTTGCAAACTTAGCCCTTAAGGTTTTGACTAAGGGGATAGATATTTCTAGGTTTTCTAAATATCTAAGAAAGTAATTTCTTAGATATTTCCAACCTAAGATATTTACACATAAGCTAACATCTAACATTAGTCTTCTAGGTTAGTTGCTAACCTCTAGATTAGTGCCACACTAGGTTAGGAGTTAACATGACACTTAACAACTAATTAAATAATAATAAATTACATAAATCCAAATAAATTCTAATAAATTACCAAAATACTCTTTTGACTAAAAAGTGGTAATTTGATAGCCTAATCACATGGTTAGGCTCATATGGTCATAGTTAGTCTCTAAGTCATATAATCTCTAGGGTTACATTAGGGTTACACTAGTAGTTAACCAAAGTCATAAGCCATGACTTAGAAAATAGTTTTAAACTATCTAAAAATCACCAAAATTCATAACATGACTAAATCACCATTATTTAATAATAAAAACAATAAATTTTCAAAATATCCTAATTTCAGAAAACTGGGTGTTACATTTACTCTAAATTGATACAATTATCCCAAGTTATTGATCTTAGTGATTTGGCATGCATTTAACTTGGCATCGTCGATTTGAATAATTTTGAGGCAAACTAAATTTTATTTGCGGAAAGGAGTAGAAAAGAAGGGCCGAACCACCTACTTGTATTTGATCGTGCCGAGATTCGAAGCGTTTCATAACGTTCAAGCTTCAGTTACGCGAGCTTCTGCAATGGTACCAACATTTTATTAGAATCCCTTCTTTAATCCTTCGTTTTGAAATTCGTAGAATGAGTGCAGAAATCGATGCGAAAACACATTCATCAAAACTAAGCAGCAAAAACTCAAGAAAACCATACAACAGTCTGGTCCCGTCGAAGGGACTCTTATATACAGCTCACTCGCCGAGATGCAGCCTGCTGTATCTAGGACTTATTCCAACAGAAGCTGTTCCATTAGTTGGATCGATTCTCATAATATTCGTCCAAATTGATTTATTCGATGCCATAAATTATTATCGCAAGCCAAGCTCAGTGATCGAGTCAGAGAGCCATCTAAGTTCCCGACCGTTCTGACGCATCGCAAGTATACTACATAGTCCGCCGCCTATTGGAAATGGGGTACTACATCACATGCATCGACAGTCCGGTCATGAATAAAGTTAAGTCACATAGTCACATAGCTGTCCACTAAGCACATAGGTTACTAGGGCTCACGTGCTCATGGGTCAAATACGCCGGGCGCTCGAGTACGTGAGGCCTACAGGCACACAACGTGCGTAAAAACGTAAAGCGCGCGAGGGGACATCGCGCATGGGGACATCGTACGAGGAGTACACGTCGAAAGGGCATTGTGCGCAATAGGACACAGCATACAGGGGTGCAAAAATGGTACAAAGCGTGCCGTAGTATGCAATCGACGCACAACGTGCGAAGGTGCATGCGGAAGGCGCATGCGGAAGGCTCACAGCACGCAGTAGTGCACAAACGGCGCACACCGCGCAAGGGGACGCAAAAGACACACCGCACATGAAGGCGTGCTATCGGCATGAAGTGCGAGAGGGGATGCGACAGGTGCACAGCGCACGAAGGCACCCGCGGATGGCACACAGCACACTGTGG
Organism: Iris pallida; assembly: GCA_029216955.1. Taxonomy (NCBI): domain Eukaryota; kingdom Viridiplantae; phylum Streptophyta; class Magnoliopsida; order Asparagales; family Iridaceae; genus Iris; species Iris pallida. Next base: position 137,436 of record JANAVB010006392.1, on the reverse strand, counting down.
TGCACGACCGATGCACAGTACACAAGGGGACATGAAAGGTGCACAGCACGTGAAGGCACGCAGAAGTTGGCACAAGGAGCACGCACAGATGGCGCAGGGCGCAAGCGTGCGCTGGTGAGTCCGACATCGCAAAGCATGCACGTGGAAACAGTATGGCACATGAAGCGCGTGTACGGAGGGTCGTCGTCCATGCTATCAACAGGCTTTTGGCCATAGAGTTTTAGAACTTTCAAAGTCCATAACTTGGGCTAAGGACTGAAATCGGGAGAAATAAATGTCAAAATTGAATGAAATCAAATTCTCTACAACATGGAACCATTATTTTTTCAAAAACAATGAAGTTTGATTGATCAAAACTAGGAAATCCTATTAACCCTAGTTTTAGAAACTTATATCTACACAAAAATAGCCATGAAAATCAAAAACACCTTGTACTAAACATGTAGAGAATAAGAAAAGGAACAATCTAGAGTAATAGTATGAAAGAAAAAAAAATAAGAAATAAAAATGCAAGAAATCTCTCCATTTGTGCAAGGTGTACTTGCCTAAAAGCGGTTGAAGAAAATAAATGAGGGTTAGTAAGAGGAGAGAGAGGAAGAGAATATTTATAGCGGGTAGGTTGGCTCATAAAAACCATAATCCTAGCATGCCCTAACCATGTGACTAATATGACATGTTAATTGTAACATACTAAAACTAATAAATTGATGAATTAAAAACCCTGATCATAACACGATATATAAATTCTATCATCGAAGTAGTGAACCATACCTAAAACTAGACAAGGACAAGGGGTGATACACTATTCTACGACGAGATGTTGTTCCATGCCGTGACAAAGTACAAAATACAGGATCACAGGTGCACATCTACAGATACCATATACCATATACGAAAAACATGTAACAAATACGTATATCGGGAACGGGGCGTGACATCTCTACCCTCCTTAGAAAAATTCTATTCTCAAAATTTTAGCCAAGACAAGATAGAGAAATCAGGGTAAGCAAGACACTAATTATAGGATTAATTACATATGCAACCCTATTAATTCTAGCAGGCATTTAGAGAATAATTATCCACCCTAGCGGGTGAAAATCAAGCATGGAAACAGATTATGAAGGTATAAGAATAAACATACCTTCTGAGTCAAACAAGTGTAGATATCGGGATCTAATCTCGTCCTCGCGCTCCCATGTCGACTCTTTCCGTAAGAATAAACATACCTTCTGAGTCGAACAATCATCCACCTGTGCAACTCGAAGATGCTCTCTAATCAACTTGACTATTTCCACTGTCTACGTGATCATCTCTACTCCCAATAATTTCTTTTCTTCCATATCGTTCCAAGCTAGAGGAGATTTGTACTTTCTTCTGTATAATGCCTCAAATGGATCCATCTGAATACTTGCTTGATAACTGTTATTGTAGGAGAACTCTACCAAATGAAGATGATCTTTCGAAAATTTGTTGAAGTCTAAGGTGCATGCTCACAACATATCTTCTAATGTATGATTTTTTCTCTCAGACTGCCCGTCTGTCTGCGGATGGTAAACTGTATTGAACCTCAAGTTGGTATCCAAACTTCGATGCAAACTCTGCCAAAAGTGAGAGATGAATCGTGTGTCTCGATCTGATACTATGTTGTCTGGAACACCATGCTGCCTCACTATCTATTTTCTATACATTTCTGCTAACTGCTCAGTAGACTTCTCCACTCTGAAAGGAAAAAAATAAGCAACCTTCATGAGCCGATCCACTATCACCCAAACTGCAATCCGACTAGTCCGGGATCTAGTTAAACTGGTCACAAAATCTATCGTGATGTGCTCCCACTTCCAATCCAGAATAGGAAGTGACTGCAATAATCCTGCTAGCCTCTGCTTTTTTTCTTTCATTTGTTGACAGACCAAACATCTGAAAACAAACCTTGCTATCTCCCTCTTCATGCCATTCTACTAGAAGTGCAGCTTTATATCCTGATACATCTTTGTTCTTCTGGGATGAATGGTGTAAGAAGAACTATGAGCCTCTGATATAACTTCTTGTCGAACGTCTCCACTTTGTACACAAAGACACTTTTTAAATATAAATGTACCATCTTCATGGATTACTAACTCCTTTCTGAGACCTGACTCACATTCTGTTCGAAGCTTCTGGATCTGCGGGTCCTCTTCCTGTGCTACTCTGATCCTCCCTACCAAAGTAGATTGAATCTATAAATTGGCCATAATTTTTGTATTCTGCGGTAAGATCACATCAATTTCCATCTCCTGAAGATCTTCTAGAATGTGCCTCTGCGAGGTCAAGGTGAATGCACCACCTCTCCTCCTCAAGGCATCTGCTACCACATTCGTCTTGCCTGGATGATACTGAAGATTCACATCAAAATCCTTCAGTAACTCCAACCATCTTCTCTGCCTCATGTTCAGGTTCCTCTGGATGAATACATACTTTAAGCTCTAATGATCAGCGTAAATCTCTACCCGAGCCCCATACAAGTAATACCTCTATAACTTAAATAAAAATATTACTGCTGCTAACTCCAAATCGTGGGTCAGATATTTCTTATCATGATTCCGAAGCTGTCGGGACTCATATGCTATTACCCTTCCATGCTGCATCAATACACACCCGAGTCCTCTTCCGGATGCATCATAATATACTGTAAACCCTCCCGATCCTACTGAAAGCATCAAGATCGGGGCTGAGATCAATCTCTTTTTTAATTCTTCAAATGATGCCTGACACTTTGCTGGCCAAACAAACTCTACCTCCTTATGCGTTAAACGCATCAAGGGTGCTAAAATCCTGGCAAAGTCTGCCACGAACCTCCTGTGGTAACCTTCCAGTCCTAGGAAACTACGCACATCTGCTACTGTCTTCGAAGCTGGCTAATTTTCTACTGCCTCAACTGTCACTACTACTTTCTAGAATAAGGATAATTTGGCAAATTGTGAAATTTTTGATTATTTTAATATTATTTAATTAATGTATTGAGTTAGTATCATTAGTTAGTGAAACCTTAGAACCACATTGACTAGAGGCTAACCAAGACCATAGAAATTTAGTTAGAGAGTTTTGACTGGTTTGTTAGGCTATAATTTATCTAGAATATCACTTTAAGGCTAGTAATTCACTTAGATATTAAGCCACTTTTGGGCCTTTTCTTAAAAGGCTTGAAATGACAAATAAGAGAGGGCCTAAACCATTTGCACCCAAGCTAACCCTAGAAACCCTAGTGGCCGACCATCATAGGTCTTTCCCTTGCTATTTATAGTAACATATCTCTTCTTCTTCCCCCTTTCATTAGAAGCCCTAACCCTAATTTGTGTTATTTTCCAAATTGCCTCCATCTCCCAAATTGAGTCCAAATCCCTCCAAACAAATTGCAATCTCTTTCCCTTGAAGAGAGGAAGCCTCTATTGACTAGAAAGGAGCCTATTGGAGCAATTTGACTATTAGAAGTGAAGGAGATCTAGATATAGAAGTTGTTCCTTGAGAATCCATCTCTTAAGTTGTAAGAGAGCTCTAAACCTTCTAATTTCACTTTCATTTCTATAAATGCATTCATTTAGGATCTCTATGGCATTAGGAAGAATTTGGGTTAAGTTTGGACTCGTTTGAGGTGCGTATCACGAGAGTATCGGATATGCACATCGTGTTTGGTGAAATGTCTCTTAGGACTTTTGTTGCTTTATTTTTAGTTATAATTAGTTATTTATATTGCTATTATGCTGTACTTAGATTGTGGACTGTTATATGTGATTTAGGGTTTGTGTGGTCAATGAAATTGGACAAGGGGAGGCTCGGGTTCAGTTGGTTACTCACTGTTTTGTACTGTGGTGATTCACAGTTGATTCACTGTTCTTTATTTAATCTATGCAGTCAGTTAATTTAGGTTTATATTTATTGTTTCACTTTCTAGACATCCTAGAGATCATATCCTACCATCTACTGCAGTCCCATGGCTCAGATACTGATGTAGATTCAGTCGAGCCTATCCATCATTCACTGTATATTATACATTGACCTGCACATAAGAGAGCCCAAGTCTGGATATTAAGTTTAGATGATGAATTTCAAGTTCAGACTTGAATTCATTTATGTACTACATCCCCATTTAGCCACTGTACACATCATATTGCCCTGCCTACTTGGTATCAGTGTAGTATCCTCTTATACTTCCCTTTTCTTCCTAGTGGTCTATATACAGACACACAAATCTTGCATTCCTATATATGCATTACCCCTTCACGTTGAATATCCTACATTCCTATTTCATTTGCCCACTTGTATTGCAACGTCTTACATCCTTACATATCCTGCATTGTGATGTCCTACATTAGGCTTTGTCACATCTTGTATTTGTATGCATATACCAGATTTGATAATGTATTAGTGGTTGATTGGTAGATATCCTAACCACACTACTTTACTGCATTGTTAGGATTTTGACTCGAGAAAGAGTTGGCTTTTCCTTTTGTTCAGTCCTTGTTGAGTATCAGATTTGGAGATATGGGGGGTCAGGATTTGAATGCACCCTTGCTGTGCTCAGACTTTAAATCCCTTTCACTTATCCCATTTCACTGGTTGCATTCTTATCCTGCATTCCTTTTTAGCCACTGAACATGTTGTATTCACTACACTAGTGACCTTCTGTTGCGCCCAAGTCCTAAAATACTTGGGACTAAGTACATGGACACGCTAGCTGCATACATACGAAGTATACTCTAATATATAGAAACCTCGTATGTATACATAAGCTGTAAAATGCAGTAAACCAAGACAACTAAATCTCATCCACCAAATAAGAGAATAATAATATAAATCAACTATGAAATTTGTCATTTATACATGTAGTTGGGCGGAGACAAATCCACTACCAACCATTTAAATGAGAAGGATAATACATGGGAGAAAATGCGAAATAAAGGTAGCAAGTCGACCCAAGGGCAATCCTCTGCGAAGTAATGGAGAAGATCACGGCCTTTGCTAGAACACCTGCAAATATCATAGAAGCACACACCTGGAGAGATCACCAGATCCTCAGAGGGACGTAACAAGATACAGGAAGAACATGCCATATATAATATGTCATAAGACATAAGTAAAGTAAAATAGTCCCAATCGTAACAAGGTTCAATATCTTATCATCGAAACAGTAGACTACCCCTACAACCAAACAAGGACAAGGGGTAGCACACTATACTGCGATGCGACATTGTCCCAAGCTACTAATGGAACGGGGGTGACATGACATTGACTAGGGTTTACCTAACCATCCTAATGTGTTTATGCAGTTAATAACAAACTTTTAGTCGCATGAGCCCTGGCTGTAAATAGGATCTTGTATAGTCCCCTTTTGGGCACCAGTGACGAAGCGCATAACGTTCAAAAATGTCAGTAGCCAACCTGAGGGGGTCATCATACTCGTATCTCCAGCGGAGCTTCCGGGTTACAAGGGAATGTGTAATAGAAGCCCATACGACAAGAAAATATTCTCCCCTTCCTATGCACCTATCTAAGTTGCATCCGCGATCATGTACCTCTATTAACTACTAAGTCTCCCAGCATGCCTCTATTAGCAGTTAGACCTAACGCATGCGCACGGGTGATCAACCAACACGTAAATACCTCTACATGCTACTCATCTCACACATATCTTATGGTACAATTGTGTCAAGGTTTATGCAATACACTATAGATGGTAGTCCCTTAACTCTAGGTCCATATGCATAACTTAAAGACAAGAAAGAAATAAGGCTAGTACTTGCATCATATATCACGAAAAACAAGCAAGTAAAACAACTGAAAGAACTAGAATTAAATAGACAAGAATATGCAATAACTAAAGAAAATGCAACTAAATATAAGTAATAAATATGGCAAGCTATCTTGCCTGAGGTTGTGTGCAAAAGTAAAGGATCCAATAGCTAAAACCAGCAAATCGATGAAGCAAGAAAGCCAAAAACTACGAACGGCTCCAGATGCTGAAACAAACATCAAGAACGTTCCCGATGTAAAAGATGTATCTAGGAAACGCCTATCCAAAACTTATATTCTGGAACAGGGACAAAATCGTAATTTCGGGTCAAAATGGTGTACGCCGTTGGACCGGTTTTGAACCGAAATGTGTGCCAATATCTATGGTCACTAAAGTCATCAAACTACATGTCTACGGGTCCGATTTGAGGAGATGAATCCAACCGTATGTCCAAAGTTGGGTTCCAGAGGGTCGTGCACAATTTCGCCCGTTGGAGCGGGTTGCGGGCCCGCCAAATAGGCATTCCGGTCGACATTCTCAGAATTGGACCAAACTTGGCACACAGGACTAGAATTTCGATATGGTCCTGCTGGCATAAGTTTTGTCTCAATATGTCAAATGTGTACGAAGTTATGGCCAGTTTACAAAAGGTTGATACGGGGGTATCTCGATGGATACGCATAGATTTTGTCGCGCATACACAACAAAATCGAGTTCCATCAGTTCCCACACGTCCGCAAAGTCGATATGAACCTTTTGATACTTTCGGCTCGTGACCACGTTGCCCGGTTTGTCGGGACGGACGCCGTATCGGTAATTTTCATAAAATTTCTACAGTTTGTAAAAACAGTTATTCGTCAATTCGAGAAACCGATTTCTCGGCGCTCTGTCAATGAAATCAATTTCTGTAAAATGGGTATTAGAGTCCTATATGTTGTCTATGAGTGCCTTGAAAATTTGGTTTCCAAAACAGAGGTTCGAGTGCTAAAACTGTTCTGTTTGAACCAATTTTTTTGTTAATTTTTGATTCGATTCTCTGTCGAATCCCTTTCGAGTCGATAGGAACTATATGGCAGGGTCGAGGGTGTATATGTTGTCTACACACCGTAACCTATGGCTCGTAAAATCGTGGAGTGTGGTACGAGAAAGTGGATAGCTAATATGGGTACCTGGTATGGCTTTGCTGCATGTTGCTGCTACTGCATGTTGATGCGGCTGCTGTAGTCCGCTGGTTTTCGACGGCTCTTGGCCGCGCGCGCCGGAGCCCCCCGGCGGTGGGTGGTCGTACAAGCTTTGGCGAGGTCGGGTGTCATGCGACGGCTTTAGGGTTTTGGTAGAGCTTGTTCGTTTATTGTTATAAAGGGGTCGGGGAGGAAATTTGCTTGCGGGTTTAGGCTCATATTTGAGGGATCTACCGTTCCCGTAAGGGAACAGTAGCCTTTATTTTATTTTCTTTTTCTTTTCCTTTTTTCTATTATAAATATATATATATATATATATATATATATATATATATATATATATATATATATATATATATTACTCTTAATCTTTTATAGAAAATATATAATCAATATATTCACAAAATTAATTTATCAAGCTAATATAAACAACATTATCATATACACATATTGCAAAAGGGAAATATATATTGAGTGTATATATATATAAATATTTCATAAGTAATAATTTTATAGATAAGTTGTCTTTATATAGATATTTAAAGAACACTATACATTTATGTATTAAACTATAAATTCTTAAATATAATACTAAATATGTATATAACTTATATTTTAAATTTTAAAAGATAATTCTAATAAACCTAAAATATTTTATAAATGTATATATATACATCCAAAATGTTTGTAACCATTACCTACTAATATATTTATTTACGTAAAATATCCACTAAATAAAAATCATAATAGTTATTATTATTTAATTATTTTTTTTGTAAAATTATTTCATAAAAATATATAATTAATATTATGACCAAATATGGTAAAAATAAAACCATCAAAATGCTTATGTAATACTTCCTAGATTATTATTTTATTTTTAGGGGGGGTTTACATCGTACCAACTTATAAAAGTTTCGTCCTCGAAATTAAAATAAATCTTAATATCAAAGAATAATGAGTTAAATACAAAGGTGAGTAATCATGTCAAATCGTAAACTGTTTTTTTCGAAAAGATGGAGGTGGTAGTTATAAAGGAATCCAAATTGGCGTCATATCTTACAAGAAAGGATATTCTTGGTTCAAGGCCGTACCCAACTTATAGAAGTTGGCTAACCTTGAACATCGTCGTTACAAAACTTCTAAGAAGAATAATTTCTAAAGCGAGGTACGACAATATTGGACATTTCTGACCGCAGTCACGATCTTAAGGAAAGCCTAGATATTAACATGATGTTATTGGTCAATAACTTCTATCGAAGAATTATTACGTTTATCATCGTTCCTATAGGGATCATATATCCACCAGGTAGTAGGCACCTCTTGTTCGAATATAACAAACACGTGTCGACTCAACAGGATTTCGTTCTTCGCCTGACATCGGTAACTAAAGATGAGGTTTACAGAACTTTAAGGTAAGAAGAAGTCACGGGCGAAGAGGTGAGAGTCTATAATAAGCGCAGAAGACCTTGCTATAACATTAGATAGCCATGCGTGATTAGACGGGCATTGTGGAATCTTTAAGTCATAAAGACTAGTGTGTGCGGGGTCGAAGTTTGGTGTTGTATAGGAAGCATGTGCCTGCTTGGGTGGAATGCATACGTCATAAGTGCGATGCGCCTTGCATGGGTTATGGCCTTTAGTTTAGTTAAGGTAATTGGTCAATATTGTCTGGTTTAAAATCAAATAGAACAAAATTGAGCATCTATGGTTTGTTCTAGGAGAAAATGTCATACATAAGGTGTAGCTGAAATGGAGCACAAGAAGGGTGTTTGTGTGTGACATGTACGTCATATGTGTAGCTTGACTGGTCTAGTCCGTGAGGGTGAACTTTGTTGGAAGGAAAAGGCTAGTGTTGTGCTTCAAATATCAAAGCTACGGTAGATGGTATCAATTGATATGGGTGAGTATGGATGTTATCAATCACCATTTTATTAGTTCTATTGGAACCAATCTATCCTAAGAATTTGCTAATCCTTAGAGAAGATTGCCTATAAATTTAGAAATTTCATTCTCGTTGAGACTAAGGCACGATTCTATGATAGAATGAAAATTGAAGAATCACAGTTGCAATCTTTTATCGATTATCTAATCGATCGGGAAATGGGATATGAAATGCAATACAAAGATCATATCACAACTTCCAAACAGACGGGAGAACGGTTATGGATGACATCCAAGTTTGGCATCTCATTCTAAAAGGTAGAGGACACTAAGTTTAAGGTTCTACCCAACTAAAAAATTTTTAGGTACTCATAGAAGGTACAGTAATAGGGATTCTAAGAAGGTCAAAATTTAAGGAGTTGTATGAGTTTATAATGTACTTATGGACTCTATGGATGGGAAGCCTAGGTATTATTTATTTAACATTGCTCATATATTGACTATGTTTCATCAAGGCAATAGGAAAGGTCTTGGTCAAGCATAACCGGGAACAAGTTGGTACATTAAAATTCTATTCATCGCATCGCGTATGCTATGAAGAGATACGGTGAAGGAATTTATGGAAGAAGGATTAGTAGACCAAGAGATGGGGACCAAAAAATAGGTGCAAGGACCTATTTCATCAAGTTCGGTTTTTATAGCCTAAATATGGCGCTATGCAAAGATGGGTTTAAGTGGGTCTTAATGGATTCCATATTGGACATTGGTCTTTGATTGAATGAATCATAGGTTTTCATCTATATTGACTAAACGAGATTCTATGAATTCAATCTGAGCCATTCTAGTAGGTTAGGGTAATCTTATATAGGTTCCAAGTCAAGTAGTCGGGATAATTTTTCAGCCGGGTTGGTTAACCAGGCTCCTAAAGTCTGAGAATACGTCTTCTGTGACTTTTGTATTTAAGTAGCACAAGAAGACTCAATTGAGTGGCACACTTGTGGCATGTGCGTAGTAGGCTTCGAGTAGATCACAATCATATATTGGGTCAAAAAATTTGAGTCGAGGTTGGATCTCTAATTGAAATCAGAAAGGACAATGGTATTATTGTAGGGGTTATAGCTAGCCTTTTTGACTCAAAACTCGTATCATAAAAATAGAGTACAGGGGATGTGTTTTAGTGGGACATGATATGTCTACACGAAGGTGGAGTCGTCTATGTCTTGTATGTAAAATTTGTTGGAAGGTAACAACTGGTCTCGTGCTCCGAATATTAATGTCATGGTCGGGGACACCAAATGATCTAAATGGAAAGTGGAAGTTCATGGGACACTAATTATCATCCTAATGGAAATCAACTTATCCTGATCAATCGGTGACCTAGTATCTCATAAAATTTTAGAAGGCTTAGAATCTATTCACTCCAAATTTCTTTCTCTGAATTAAAACTAAAGTACAATTTTAGGATCAATGAGGTTAGAAAATTTCAAGGTTATGATATCGTGCTTGGGCTTTGAGTATAAAGGAATACTACCCAATGTGATAGATAACGTGATATGGTAGATATGAATCAATTAGAAGGTGGTTCTCCGATTTTGAATAGATAGAACGATTGTGTATATATAGCTTTTATGCCATAGGTGGTATGACGAAATCAAGGGACATTCTGGGTATATCTTCCTTCAAATATGAGCATTTTTTCCCGCAGTAAGTAAAAGCGAAAAACAATAAGGGGTTCAAGGGAGAGAGAATCAATACGAATATGGGGTTCCAAGGGCGATTGAATAATTCAAACAGAGTTGTCAAGGCAGTTGTAGATGAGTTCATAGAGACACCTACGTCTCAATCCACGTGGCATAATCATATGAAGAGCGAACCAAGTGCACTAAGGTTGATCAGACCATAATACACCGATTCTAATTAAACAATATGTTAGTGGGCATCCCCAGTATACATATGCCCTGAACAAGCTCAATAAAGAATAAACTTGCAAAACTGGGCTATAAATAGCGACATCATTCATGGTAGTGCAAAGTATAACTACGGGAGATAATGTTGAAAGCAGTTATAAATAGTACAAGTTTTATAAGGATCTAGGTCTTGTCCGATGTTCCTGCTTATCAGTCGTCCTACTGTCTCTTGTATTAGGTCGTAGTTGACCAATTGAGTATGGGCTATTAAAATACTATATTCTAGGTATACATATCTTCCTTCACTAGCATATATTTAGTGCCACGCAGTTATACTTCATTAAGGGGTTAAAAGAACACGGGGTGATAGGCCGTGAGGCATACTACCCAACTTATAAAAAATAATTAATAGAGTGATTGAGAAATATAACACATGTAACTAGTATGAGTTATCTTCCTAACCTCTCTATTAGGCACGAAGGAAAAGGTTAAGGTTTATGGTAGGAAGGAAATCAAGCAGAAGGAAATCAAGGTAGTCGGATGAGAGTTCAAAATTAGAATCAAAGGCGGAGATCAAGCATGTGGATGAGATTTTAGACTTTAATCCTATCTGCAGGCTCACATCGGTACAGCAACGTAATCGAAGTGATAAATTTGACCTGCATGGGCCACCACAAAAATATGTAACACCCCAATCCCAAAATACTTAGGACTAAGTATGTGGAAATGCTAGCTGCATACATACGAAGTATACTCCAATATATGGAAACCTCGTATGTATACATAAGCTGTAAAATGGAGTAAGCCAAGATAACTAAATCTCATCCACCAAATAAGTGAATAATAATAATATAAATTAACTATGAAATTTATTATTTATACATGTAGTTGGGCGGAGACAAATCTACTACCAACTATTTAAATGAGAAGGATAATACATGGGAGAAAATGCAAAAGAAAGTTAGCAAGTCGACCCAAGGGCAATTCTCTGCGAAGTAATGGAGAAGATCACGGCCTTTGCTAGAACACCTGCAAATATCATAGAAGCACACACCTGGAGAGATCACCAGGTCCTCAGAGGGACGTAACAAGATACAGGAAGAACATGCCATATATAATATGTCATAAGACATAAGTAAAGTAAAATAGTCCCAATCGTAACAAGGTTCAATATCTTATCATCGAAATAGTAGACTACCTCTACAACCAAACAAGGACAAGGGGTAGCACACTATACTGCGATGCGACATTGTCCCAAGCTACTAATAGAACGGGGGTGACATGACATTGACTAGGGTTTACCTAACCATCCTAATGTGTTTATGCAGTTAATAACAAACTTTTAGTCGCATGAGCCCTGGCTGTAAATAGGATCTTGTATAGTCCCCTCTTGGGCACCAGTGACGAAGCACATAACGTTCAAAAATGTCAGTAGCCAACCTGAGGGGGTCATCATACTCGTATCTCCAGCGGAGCTTCCGGGTTACAAGGAAATGTGTAATAGAAGCCCATACGACAAGAAAATATTCTCCCCTCCCTATGCACCTATCTAAGTTGCATCTGTGATCATGTACCTCTATTAACTGCTAAGTCTCCCAGCATGCCTCTATTAGCCGTTAGACCTAACGCATGTGCACGGGTGATCAACCAACACGCATGTACCTCTACATGCTACTCATCTCATACATATCTTATGGTACAATTGTGTCAAGGTTTATGCAATACACTATAGATGGTAGTCCCTTAACTCTAGGTCCATATGCATAACTTAAAGATAAGGAAGAAATAAGGCTAGTACTTGCATCATGTATCACGAAAAACAAGCAAGTAAATCAACTGAAAGAACTAGAATTAAATAGACAAGAATATACAATACCTAAAAAAATGCAACTAAATATAAGTAATAAATATGGCAAGCTATCTTGCCTGAGGTTGTGTGCAAAAGTGCAGGATCCAATAGCTAAAATCAGCAAATTGATGAAGCAAGAAAGCCAAAAACTAGGAACGGCCCCAGATGCTGAAACAAATATCAAGAACGTTCCTGATGTAAAATATATATCTAGGAAATGCCTATCTAATACTCATATTCTGGAACAGGGACAAAATCGTAATTTCGGGTCAAAATGATGTACGCCGTTGGACCGGTTTTACACCAAAATGTGTGCCAATATCTATGGTCACTAAAGTCATCAAACTACATGTCTATGGGTCCGATTTGAGGAGATGAACCCAACCGTATGTCCAAAGTTGGATTCCGGATGGCCGTGCACAATTTCGCCCGTTGGAACGGGTCGCGGGCCCACCAAATAGGCGTTCCGGTCGACCTTCTCAGAATTGGACCAAACTTGGCACACAGGACAAGAATTTCGATACGGTCCTGCTGGCATAATTTTTATCTCGATATGACGAATGTACACGAAGTTATGGCCAAGTTTGCAAAAGGTCGACACGGGAGTATCTCAATGGATACGCATTGATTTCGTTGCGCAGGCACAACGAAATCGAGTTCCGTCAGTACCCACACGTTCGCGAAGTCGATACACACCTTTTGATGCTTTCGGCTCGTGACCACGTTGTCCGGTTTGTCGGAGCGCACGCCGTATCGATGATTTTCATAAAATTTACACTGTTTTTAAAAATAGTTTTTCGTCAATTTGAGAAACCGATTTCTCGGTGCTCTGTCAATGAAATCAATTTATGTAAAAAGGGTATTGGAGTCCTATATGTTGTCTTTGAGTGACTTTATTTAGTTTTGGGACATTTTTATTGACTCGATCAAAATCTGGTTTCCAAAACAGAGGTTCGAGTGCTAAAACTATTCTGTTTGAACCAATTTTTTCATCAATTTTTGATTCGATTCTCTGTTGAATCCCTTCCGAGTCAATAGGAACTATATGGCAGGGTCGAGGGTGTATATGTTGTCTACACACCGGAACCTACGGCTCGTAAAATCATGGAGTGTGGTGCAAGAAAGTGGATGGCTAACATGGGTACCTGGTATGGCTTTGCTGTGTGTTGCTGCTACTGCATGTTGATACGGCTGCTGAAGTCCGCTGCTTTTCGGCGGCACTTGGCTACGCACGGCGGAGCCCCCCGACAGCGGGTGGCAGTGCAAGCTGTGGCGAGTTCGGGTGTCATGCGATGGCTTTAGGGTTTTGTTAGAGCTTGTTCGTTCATTGTTATAAAAGGGTCGGGGAGGAAATTTGCTCGCGGGTCTGGGCTCTTATTTGAGGGATCTACTGTTCCCACAAGGAACATTAGCCTTTATTTTATTTTTTCCTTTTCTTTTCCTTTTTATATATTATACAAATATATATATTAGTCTTAATCTTTTATAGAAAATATATAATCACTATATTCAAAAAATTAATTTATCAAGCTAATATAAACAATATTATCAAATACACATATTGCACAAGGGAAATATATTTTGAGTGTATATATATAAAAATATTTCATAAGTAATAATTTTATAGATAAGTTGTCTTTATATAGATATTTAAAGAACACTATACATTTATGTATTAAACTATAAATTCTTAAATATAATACTAAATATGTATATAACTTATATTTTAAATTTTAAAAGATAATTCTAATAAACCTAAAATATTTTATAAATGTATATATATCCATCCAAAATGTTTGTAACCATTACCTAATAATATATTTATTTTTCATAAAATATCCACTAAATAAAAATCATAATAGTTATTATTATTTAATTATTTGTTTTGTAAAATCATTTCAAAGAAATATGTAATTAATACTATGACCAAATATGGTGTGAGCACCCTAAATTTTGGGTTGATTTTTTTTCATTTTATTTTAATTTTCTGATTGAGGGTAATTTTGAAATTTCGTGTTTATAATTATTTTAATAATGATATTTAATTCATGATATGATTTTAGGTGATTTTAAATCATTTTAAAATTATTTAAATCAATGACTTGTGGTTTTGACGTTTTGCTAGTGAAACCCTAGAGACTGTTTGACCTAGAGCCTAACCATGTGATTATGATATTTTAATATCATTTTTGGCCTAAGAATATTTTTGCATTTGATCTCTTTGAATTATTTTGATATTATTTTATTATTTATGATATTGTTTTGGGGTTATTTGAGTCGGGTTCGAATTTCAACTCAATCCGACTTAAAACGGGGACCCGGGGGGTAGTTTGACTCTAGTGGGACCCACACACTAGTTAGGCATGGCCCACATGATATTAATTTTAGTCCACATGATAGAAATATTTTAGTTAGAGGTTAGACTAATTATTATGGATAAGGTTAGTGTGATTAGAGACTTTAGAATGACTAATTTAGCCCCAACCAATTAGCTCTTTCCTAATACTCATAGAATAGGTTAGTAGGGGCTTTTGGACTTTTCCTAATAGGACAAAACTACCTTTATGGCCAGCCACAATAAGGATAGGGTTGAGCCTCCCATTTGTCATTATCCATCTATTTTTCTCTCTCTTGTTCTTCCCCAAATTCCTAGAGAGCAATCCCTAGCAATTTCTCCACCAAATCCTTCCATTTCTCCACCAAATCCTTCCATTTCACCACCAAATCTTCTTTTTTCCTTCTCCATTCTAGTCAAGGAGGAAGCTACCCAAGTTTGGGAGGAGTCGGAGCTCGTTCGTGTCCTTTTGGAATCTCTACGTGTCGGTGTCACTCCGGGAAGGTTTTTCTTCGATTCGATCTGTCGGGAGGTATAAATTCCTTCTCCTTTTTATTTTCTCATGCATATAGGTCTATTTTGAACCCATAGGAATGACCTCCATGGTTGTATCTTCATTTGTGTCTATTTTGTGTCCATTTGGAGGTCATAGGAGTGTCCTTTGTGTTGTGGATGTGTTCATGTTACATATATAGATTTATATATATATATATATATATATATATATATATATATATATATATATATATATATATATATATATATATATATATATATATATATTGTAATGAGAGTGTATCTATATTTATATATGTAATAAATGGTTCATGATGATTATATAATCAAGTTTTTGAGTGTGGTTCCTCATATTATTATTGCTATTATTGTTGTGGATAATTAGGATATATATTGTGTATTCTTTTGGCTCAAACTATCTAAATCCGTCATGATTTTTATCCACGTTTTTAATTTCAGCCCTAACTTCGAAATGTCATAACTTCTAGCTCAAAGCTCGGTTTAATTTCCTATTTTTTTTAAAAGAAGCGTATTGAAGTTAGCTTTCCAAAAACATGTATTAATAGGCTTAATTCTTTCTATAACTTTCTGGAGAATTATTTGAGTGTCAGCTGTACTAAAGACAAACGTGTTCTCGGTGTTTTTTGCGATTCCGGGAGTTTCCGGAAACGAAAATGCGATCCGTTTGAAGTTTCGGAAAGCTAACACATAGATCTATAACATACTTTAATCATAGAGTTTAATTCATGCTGACAGTATTGATTATTAGTAGGAGTTACTATTCGGCATATGCATTTTGTGCACCCTTGTGTGTAATATAATGTTCTATTTGATTTTAACCCATGTTAATGTATATACATTATGTAACTAAATAGAGAATGCAAGCATGAGTAAATGTTTAAATAAATGATGTATGAGGTGTAAGTATCATATCTAATGTAAGCATGTATAAGTATGGCTTGTAATGAATATGTAGGTTCCATAGTATATAATGTATGGTGCATATAGTAGTGCAAGAGAATAAATGAATGATGAATAAATGCAAGCATGAATGTAATGTAATAATAGATGTAATGTATGCAATATACAAGTTAATGAGATGTAATGTTCTATGTTAACACAAATCCTATATTACCTTATGTACCCCCTTACACTATGTTGACACTATCACACTTGCCATATTGTTCACTTACACTTTGACACTCTTTGATATGTATACACTATGTATGTCCATTTAACCCTCACTTGCCCCTTTGCCATGTTCACATACACACACATAGCCTCTTAAATAAGTATTTATGAATATAGTTAACTTAGCTATGTATGTATATTATATATATGTTAGCATATTGTGTTGTAATATATAAGTTTATATAACCATTTGAAATGCCATGATTATAGACCTAATGTTGAATACTAATATATGCATGTTTATATATGTGTAGACATATATAGCTTAAAGTAATAGATTACCTAGTGTATATCCAATGTGAATTCTTGCCTATTTGAGTATTGAATAATTGCATGCTATATAGAGTTGGGTGTATGTTGGCTTGTATAGCCTTGTATTGATGTGTGCTTGCTAGGATAGTCTTGGTTAGGCCTAGTAAGACTTACTGGGTTAGGACATGACCTAGTTTGACTAGTGCAGTTGACCAGAGTTGACCAAGGGTTGACTTTGGCCTAGCTTGACCTAGATTCATGTAGAATGCATTGTAGTGCTTTATATTACCCTTCTGGACATGTTGTGACTTGTGCTGTTCTAATTAGGAGCCAGACACCTCTCATCGGACAATATATTTACTTTGGACATTCAGACATCAGGCGAGTACATTCTCTGACCGTTTTATACTTGTATGGATTTACATTCTTGCTCTAGATTACTGTACTTGATGCTGACACGACTGTTATCACGGATTGGTACTATATGGATCTCCTTTTGAGATGTTATCGCCTTGTATTCACTAAATACATATTGTGACGTGCGTTTCACTTTCATATTGTATTTATTGAATACCCATATCCTTGTATACTCATTGTGCATATTGTACTCTCATTATCACATGAGCCCCAGGGATAGACCATTGTACACTATTGTATAACATTGTACATCTATTGTATAACATTGTACACTATTGTATAAGATAACGTAACTGGAGTAGATCCTTGTGTATTGATTGGAAAGGGGGAGTAGAATTGGTTATGTACTCAAATCCTATTGTACAACATTGTATAACTATTGTATATGTCTATTGTACACCCACGTACAATGGAGTTACCATTGCATTTTCCTAGCCCGTTTACATAATCAGATTGTACTCTAAATCACATGTTCCTTACAGTTCTTACTTATCATATTTAGATATTTCCTGTTATTAAATCTCTACTGTTTTCTATACATTCTTCTTTCAGCGTTTCATGTACTTTACTCTCTTGCATGCTTTATATTTCCTAACTCGATATGAACTGCGTGAGATGTTTTGTGCTCGCTCCCGTCCTGACTGGACATGTTGATAAATTTTACAGATATCCTGGAGGTGCCTGCTAGCCTAGAGGAGACACATTAGAGGTTGTTTAGGTAGTTATTTCATTTTGCCTGGAGTTGTATTTTACTTTGTGGAATACTGTATTGAGTTTTGAGATGTACTTCTGGGTTCATGTATCTTAGACACATAGACTTCTATCTCTTGTATCTCTTTTGGATTTCATGTTTTATCTATCTTTATCATGCTCTACCTTAGATGTGATTGAGACTGTATCTGCTATGTCACCCCCATTCGGGGAGTATAAACTGTTTAGTCTTATACTGTTATATGCATTGAGACCTAGGACAGCGTTCTACCGCCGACACTGCGGCGTAGGCTGGGCGTTGTTACGTTCTCGTGCCCTAACTCTAGGGTGCGGGTCGTGACACGTTTTTAGTGGTGGCCCATGCAGGTCGAGTTTATGTAGTGGTATTCGAACTTGAGTACCACTACAGCCTGCAGTAGGATTAGGATATATTTTGAAGGTACTCAATCACAGATAGGAACCCTTGAGAGATTCCTGGGACGACCCTGGAGAATCTTATTTAACTTCGATTTGAAAACTCTTTTTTCCTTGATTTGTTTTATCTTTATTTTCTGTTGATGAATTTGATTTTTATGGATTATGGTTGAAATCGAGTTTGTATTTATTGATTTTGGTGGATGATTGTCGAATTTTGAATCTTGATGATAGTTGTTGCATCCGAGTTTGTATTTTGATGAATTTTGTTCATTTTTGAATTTTGATGTTCATTGATAAATTTGATTTTTGAGTATTCATTATTGATTTAATTTAATTTTTGGCAAGATGAAATTATATGGGCTAGGTCATCTAAGTTATGGAAATCTAGTCTTCTATAGTCACATTAGCCAGCATGGTGAGGACATATAGTCTGACTCTGGATATATTTCTCGGGTGTGGGAATTTAAGGTTTTCGCAGCCAAGCTAGCGGCACCGCAAAAATGTTAAATACCATGATTCTAGAGATATGTGCATAAGTCAAGGGCTCTGTGATTATCGTAGCCTTGCTTACTAGTATGACGAGGATTTAGAGCACCATGATTTTGGATAGACGCATATGATTATCAGATTGTACTTTAAATATTTTTGAACATGTTTTCTCTACTTTGTTTCAGTCCTTCAAAAATTTTTATTAATTATTTTGTTTAGTTTTGCTTCTCATTATTTAACTTAGGATGTAGCTTTAGCTATTTTTATAAACCTTGTGTAACTTCTTACAAAAATTTATTTCTTCTTAATACAATAAATCAATGATTTTGCTAGGCCTTATTTTGGATTTGGTATTATAATTCTTGTTTCAAAAAAATGGGTCCCTCTTTTAAATAGATAAGCAGAACAGATTCTATTATCATTCTTTTCCTGCCAATATTTTTACTACCATTATTCCTTGTCTTATATACCTGTCCTGATTATATCAATTCCCTGTCTCATATATAATTCTGTCAACTATACCTTGAAAACTCTTGAATCTTTATATCATTTTTTATCTGAGAAATGTTGAGGAAGTGATATAAATCATCTAGTTCGGAAATGATGTACTTGGTTATCATATGATAATTTTGTAGGAATCAGAGTGTTGGATGTCAAATATGAAAAATTTGAAATGGAGATGTGGTCAAGGTTTAAAATGAAATCGAGGGATAAATGTTATCAATTTAGAAACAATCACAGAAAGTGGGTTATGAATAATTCATGGATGTATTTCAAAACTAATGAGGATGTTTAAGGTCAACCTAGTTTTGAGAACTTAAAAATCTTTGTTATTGATTCTTGGGAACTATTACAAGGCTATGTAGAAATTTAGAGATGGAAAGGAGAATTTAATCGAATAAAATGATTATGCGAAATTGAACTAGATATTGTAAGATGGTGACTAGAGACAGAGAGAGCACAAGGATTTTACGTTATAGAAATTATTTTAGATGATTGGAAGAAAATTGTAGAATTCAAAAAAAATATTTGAAGGTGAACGTTGAAGAAAATATGAAGGTTGATCTATAAAAAAAGAATAAATTTTGTGTGACATAGTGGTATTGGAGTTTAGTGAATACGAGACTCGATTTAAACAAGTCCAAGGATTCCATAAACTGGATTTAGAGGTTTCAGATCTAATTTAAAACGAGGTGAAGGAATTTGAAATTTTGATTAAATGAATAAGTGTTGACTCCTAAAAAGAGGGATATGTTTCGTGAAAAATATTTTGGAACTTAAAGATTTTGTCTATGGTGATTGTGGTAAAGGTTTAGATGACTGAAGGTTATAAAATTTCGATGATAGTTATATAGAGGTTGATTTTCATATTGGGACTTGTGAGAAAAAAAAGAATATGGTTTAGCAAATGATAAACTGATAGTATTAGAGAGGGATGATTTGCTGACTTCGTATGAAATCTTTTCCTGTTTTCTCTAAAAGGGGTTTTTCAATATCATTGAATCCTAGTTTCCTTAATCTGACCAAATCGACTTCGATTATCTTTTCTTATCATATTTATATCTTGGGTTGTACTTAATTGAATTAAATTTGATTGTGACCTGAATCTCTATCCTTGTATGCTCGATCTCAGACTTTGTTGAACCTGTCCTCAATATTGTCTAAATCTTGATTTCCCCCAATTTGATCAACTTAGATCGTATCAAGACTAAATATTCTTAATACGTATTGTGATTGAAAATTTTCCATGGAATTGGCTTTCATTCCTTAACTTTGATTTTGATTTTTTTTCTGAACCCTTTAAAGATAATGGGTAGTTACTTTTCTTTATTTTTATGATAAGTATCAGTTTTCATATAGGATGGTAGACTGCCTTACAGTTTTGATGGTTTGTTGCTTTTGTAATTTTTGTTTAGCACCCTAGATTGCTTGTGTGTTTTGATACCCTATGACCGTTTTGGTTTAGCATGACTAGAATACCTAGATGAGACTTTCACTACCACCGTATGCCATGACCCTGTATGTCGTCCTTTTGATGGTATGATTTATTTAAGTTCTAGGATTTGATTGTGGGGGTTTGACCTAGAAGGATTACGAATATTTTAATTTCGAGGACGAAATTTTTATAAGGTGGGTAGGATGTGAGCACCCTAAATTTTGGGTTGATTTTTTTTCATTTTATTTTAATTTTCTGATTGAGGGTAATTTTGAAATTTCGTGTTTATAATTATTTTAATAATGATATTTAATTCATGATATGATTTTAGGTGATTTTAAATCATTTTAAAATTATTTAAATCAATGACTTGTGGTTTTGACGTTTTGCTAGTGAAACCCTATAGACTGTTTGACCTAGAGCCTAACCATGTGATTATGATATTTTAATATCATTTTTGGCCTAAGGATATTTTTGCATTTGATCTCTTTGAATTATTTTGATATTATTTTATTATTTAGGCTTAATTGCTACTTGATACCCTCAACTATTACGCTTTTTCAAGTTGATACCCTAAACTTTTTTTTGTAACAACTTGATACCCAGATAATTTTTTGGACAATAATGCCCTTACCCAAATTTTAAAACTACCACTCACCCCCCCTCCTACTCCAGGCCACCCCCCCTCTCCCCTCCGCCGCCCCCCCCCCCCCCCCCGTCCCGCCTCGCCTGCACCCTCCCCCTCCGCCGCCCCGCCTGCACCCTCCCCCTCCCCCTCGCTCCCCTCCACCCTCCGGCAACCCGCACCCCCTCCCCCTCCCTCTCTCGCTGCCCTCCTCCCCTTTCCCGACTCCACCATCGCCGGAGAGGGACGGGGGGAGGTGGTTGCCGGAGAGGGAGGGGGGGGGAGGTGGTCACCGGAATGGGAGGGGAGGGGGGAGGGGGGTTGCATGGGAGAGAGAAAGCCAGGGGCATTTTTGGGATTTTTTTTGTTTTAGGTATTAAGTTGAAAAAATAAAATAGTTGAGGGTATCGAGTTGTTGAGTAAAAAAGTTTAGGGTATTAAGTTGAAAAACTGAAATAGTTGAGGGTATCAAAGTGCAATTAAGCCTATTATTTATGATATTGTTTTGGGGTTATTTGAGTCGGGTTCGAATTTCAACTCAATCCGACTTGAAACGGGGACCCGGGGGTAGTTTGACTCTAGTGGGACCCACACACTAGTTAGGCATGGCCCACATGATATTAATTTTAGTCCACATGATAGAAATATTTTAGTTAGAGGTTAGACTAATTATTATGGATAAGGTTAGTGTGATTAGAGACTTTAGAATGACTAATTTAGCCCCAACCAATTAGCTCTTTCCTAATACTCATAGAATAGGTTAGTAGGGGCTTTTGGACTTTTCCTAATAGGACAAAACTACCTTTATGGCCAGCCACAATAAGGATAGGGTTGAGCCTCCCATTTGTCATTATCCATCTATTTTTCTCTCTCTTGTTCTTCCCCAAATTTCTAGAGAGCAATCCCTAGCAATTTCTCCACCAAATCCTTCCATTTCTCCACCAAATCCTTCCATTTCACCACCAAATCTTCTTTTTTCCTTCTCCATTCTAGTCAAGGAGGAAGCTACCCAAGTTTGGGAGGATTCGGAGCTCGTTCGTGTCCTTTTGGAATCTCTACGTGTCGGTGTCACTCCGGGAAGGTTTTTCTTCGATTCGATCTGCCGGGAGGTATAAATTCCTTCTCCTTTTTATTTTCTCATGCATATAGGTCTATTTTGAACCCATAGGAATGACCTCCATGGTTGTATCTCCATTTGTGTCTATTTTGTGTCCATTTGGAGGTCATAGGAGTGTCCTTTGTGTTGTGGATGTGTTCATGTTACATATATAGATTTATATATATATATATATATATTGTAATGAGAGTGTATCTATATTTATATATGTAATAAATGGTTCATGATGATTATATAATCAAGTTTTTGAGTGTGGTTCCTCATATTATTATTGCTATTATTGTTGTAGATAATTAGGATATATATTGTGTATTCTTTTGGCTCAAACTATCTAAATCCGTCATGATTTTTATCCACGTTTTTAATTTCAGCCCTAACTTCGAAATGTCATAACTTCTAGCTCAAAGCTCGGTTTAATCTCCCATTTTTTTTAAAAGAAGCGTATTGAAGTTAGCTTTCCAAAAACATGTATTAATAGGCTTAATTCTTTCTATAACTTTCTGAAGAATTATTTGAGTGTCAGCTGTATGAAAGACAAACGCGTTCTCGGTGTTTTTGCGATTCCGGGAGTTTTCGGAAACGAAAATACGATCCGTTTGAAGTTTCAGAAAGCTAACACATAGATCTATAACATACTTTAATTATAGAGTTTAATTCATACTGAGATGGTACAGTATTGATTATTAGTAGGAGTTACTATTCGGCATATGCATTTTGTGCACCCTTGTGTGTAATATAATGTTCTATTTGATTTTAATCCATGTTAATGTATATACATTATGTAACTAAATAGAGAATGCAAGCATGAGTAAATGTTTAAATAAATGATATATGAGGTGTAAGTATCCTATCTAATGTAAGCATGTATAAGTATGGCTTGTAATGAATATGTAGGTTCCATAGTATGTAATGTATGGTGCATATAGTAGTGCAAGAGAATAAATAAATGATGAATAAATGCAAGCATGAATGTAATATAATAATAGATGTAATGTATGCAATATACAAGTTAATGAGAAGTAATGTTCTATGTTAACACAAATCCTATATTACCTTATGTACCCCCTTACACTATGTTGACACTATCACACTTGCCACATTGTTCACTTACACTTTGACACTCTTTGATATGTATACACTATGTATATCCATTTAACCCTCACTTGCCCCTTTGCCATGTTCACATACACACACATAGCCTCTTAAATAAGTATTTATGAATATAGTTAACTTAGCTATGTATGTATATTATATATATGTTAGCATATTGTGTTGTAATATATAAGTTTATATAACCATTTGAAATGCCATGATTATAGACCTAATGTTGAATACTAATATATGCATATTTATATATGTGTAGACATATATAGCTTAAAGTAATAGATTACCTAGTGTATATCCAATGTGAATTCTTGCCTATTTGAGTATTGAATAATTGCATGCTATATAGAGTTGGGTGTATGTTGGCTTGTATAGCCTTGTATTGATGTGTGCTTGCTAGGATAGTCTTGGTTAGGCCTAGTAAGACTTACTGGGTTAGGACATGACCTAGTTTGACCTAGTTTGACTAGTGCAGTTGACCAGAGTTGACCAAGGGTTGACTTTGGCCTAGCTTGACCTAGATTCATGTAGAATGCATTGTAGTGCTTTATATTACCCTTCTGGACATGTTGTGACTTGTGCTGTTCTAATTAGGAGCCAGACACCTCTCCTCGGACAGTATATTTACTTTGGACATTCAGACATCAGGCGAGTACATTCTCTGACCGTTTTATACTTGTATGGATTTACATTCTTGCTCTAGATTACTGTACTTGATGCTGACACGACTGTTATCACGGATTGGTACTATATGGATCTCCTTTTGAGATGTTATCGTCTTGTATTCACTAAATACATATTGTGACGTGCGTTTCACTTCCATATTGTATTTATTGAATACCCATATCCTTGTATACTCATTGTGCATATTGTACTCTCATTATCACATGAGCCCCAGGGATAGACCATTGTACACTATTGTATAACATTGTACATCCATTGTATAACATTGTACACTATTGTATAAGATAACGTAACTGGAGTAGATCCTTGTGTATTGATTGGGAAGGGGGAGTAGAATTGGTTATGTACTCAAATCCTATTGTACAATATTGTATAACTATTGTATATGTCTATTGTACACCCACGTACAATGGAGTTACCATTGCATTTTCCTAGCCCGTTTACATAACCAGATTGTACTCTAAATCACATGTTCCTTACAGTTCTTACTTATCATATTTAGATATTTCCTGTTATTAAATCTCTACTGTTTTCTATACATTCTTCTTTCAGCGTTTCATGTACTTTACTCTCTTGCATGCTTTATATTTCCTAACTCGATATGAACTGCGTGAGATGTTTTGTGCTCGCTCTCGTCCTGACTGGACCTGTTGATAAATTTTACAGATATCCTGGAGGTGCCTGCTAGCCTAGAGGAGGCACATTAGAGGTTGTTTAGGTAGTTATTTCATTTTGTCTGGAGTTGTATTTTACTTTGTGGAATACTGTATTGAGTTTTGAGATGTACTTCTGGGTTCATGTATCTTAGACACTTAGACTTCTATCTCTTGTATCTCTTTTGGATTTCATGTTTTATCTATCTTTATCATGCTCTACCTTAGATGTGATTGAGACTGTATCTGCTATGTCACCCCCATTCGGGGAGTATAAACTGTTTAGTCTTATACTGTTATATGCATTGAGACCTGGGACAGCGTTCTATCGCCGACACTGCGGCGTAGGCTGGGCGTTGTTACGTTCTCGTGCCCTAACTCTAGGGTGCGGGTCGTGACATATGGTAAAAATAAAACCATCAAAATGCTTATATAATACTTCCTATATTATTATTATTATTATTTTATTTTTAAGGGGGTTTACACCTCCTTGTAGTGCCTGTTGTTCGATATGACAAAATGTTGAACGAACTTTTTGTATTATGAACGTAAAAAAGAGTACAATCGATTCTTATGCAAAAAAATCTAAGTACAAATGTTTCTAGAAAAGTGTGACAGTGGAGATCGAGCACTGCAGCGACTCCTTTACTCCATTGACGATACGATGATGATATGAGACTTGCTCTGACTTTCTGGTGCCTTTAATGGAACTCTAGGGTTGTCGATCAGGAGGACGCCGAAGTTGAAGATTTTGATAATTCTGTGGATCTTCTTCTCCTTGTCGATGCTCTTGTTGGAGAAAAACCTCTCATATTTATAGGGGAGTGGGGCACATATGTGATGTGCATTAGGGTTTTGAGATATGAAGGAATCTGCCGTCCATGTACGGTATGGGCTTTTGTGGGGCTGACACGTAGCGGGTACTGAGATTCCCTTCAAACAGGATCTCTGATGGCTATCAACATAACCGAAGGAGGTGACACGTAGCGTGTGCCGATTTGCTTGTTCGGATGTAGCCGAGCAAATCTTGGGATTTTATCTCAGATTTAGATTTTGTGTAATATTCGTCCGAGATTTAAATCAATCTACATTTATCAACTAGATCAATCCTTCATATCTTTGAGAGAGGCGGTTTAAGCAAACCGATTGGGTGGGACCATGCTGTCTGTGCTTCAGGCAAGGCTAGTTGCGCTTCTGGGGCGACGAGTAGACTGTGCTTTTGGAGACGATGGAACCTTTGTGCTTTAGGGCGACGAGTGGATTATGTTTCGAAGACAACAGGGCCTCTGTGCTTTTAGGGGCAACGAGTAGGCTGTGTTTCGGACAAAGTCACTGTGCTTTAGGGCGACGAGTAGACTGCGCCTTCAGATAGACCATTTTACTGTGCTTTAGAGTAGTAGTCGGGCTTGTGCTGGAGGCAAACGGTGTCTCCCAAGTCTTTGACGAAAGGTAGTTTAAGCTTCTGGGTCGGAGCAGAATGCTGCACCGTTGGAGTTGAGGTTGTGTGAAAACATCATCAGTCTGCGCCTAAGGTTGGCGTAGGAATGTAGCTGCGCCTCATGATTGAAGGCCTTGGCTTTGTAGTTTTCTTTTAAAGAGCAATGAATGATCGCTCCTTAATGAACGACTCACTCTTAATTGCCACCGTTACTTGAGGAATTTCAAGGGATCCTAGGATCGTCTAGGACTTAGTCGAATAAAATTTATTTAATGATGTTCATCATGCTGAGTCCTAGGTTCATCCCATTAATGTGGGAGTTTTGAACATCGGCCATGTGGCCTATGTTTTGGACCACTCCCTGTAGAGCCTAAAAATTAAGATGCGCCATCCATTAAAGTGTTTAACCATCAGATGGCGCCAAAATATTGTATTGCGCCAAACAAACAAGTTGCGCAGCATCAGACTGCGCCAACGCCAGGTTGCGTTGGAGTCAGGTTGCACGAGAGCCATGTGGCGCACTTCCTCGAGAAGCTGTAACAGCATCATCATTATCTGACAATTAACAGCACAGAGATTAAGAAAAATCAATTCGAATCCCGTGCAACGCGGCACTCGAGAAGATTTTGTCAGCATGTAATTAATGCTGACAACTGGTTCGCGCAAGTTACTGTATGGTGCGAGGATTAATCAGTACAGCACAGAAGACCTAGTCAAAGGCGCCAGTCGTTGAGTTGCACCTATGCGCAGCCTGACAAATTGGCGCTACTTGATCAACTCTTATTTTGAAACAGGGTGACGTGGCGCACAAGCCATCAACTTCGCAGAGCGTGCCCACTACACTGCCCACGACCACGTGTATCTCAATCAAACGATGCCACGGATCTATAGCTGTTGGTACAAACCGCTCGCGCAGGTTGTTACATTGCGCCCACGCACAACTTGATGAAACACGTGCAGGTGATCAAATGGTGTTCAGGACAGAGTGACATGGCACGCAAGCCACTAACTTCGCAGAACGTGTCCACTACACTGCTCACGACCACGTGCATCTCACTCAAACGATGTCACGCGTCCACAACAGTTAGTGCAACCGTTTTACAAGTGAACATGAGGTGCGCAACCTGAAGCACGCACAATCCAGAATAACTGCTAAACAGTTATTTCAAGAACTCTATAAATAGAGTTTCAAATCAATCTCAAAGCATCAAGAGGGATCATAATCTCCTGCTAAAGTGCTGTTGCATTCTCCAGAGGCTCGTGTCTTCGATATCACATCGTCCATTGGATAAAGTGATCGTCTTCTGATCAGATTCCTATAGTTGTACTTCCCAGAAATCAATTGTACTCATGTACTCTTTTTCTTAGTTTGTAATAAAACTTTTTTTCTTTGCAAACAAAATGACGACTCTGCTGGGGACGACTTTCTCCTCCGACAAGAAAGTGACAACTCAATGTGATACCGCGTCAATCGGCAAAACGCAGAAGACCCTGGTCGCTCAAGTCGACCAGACAGCCTACGAGACCATGATCAATGCTGGGGGTGCCAAGTGCACTGCTGCCGCTGTTAAGAGCAAGACGTGCTCTGTTTGGACTCCTAAGTCCTCGACGGTGCAATCTCCTACCTCTGCGCAACTTGCGCCCATCACTACTTTGGCACAACCTAAGGAAGACAGTCTTTTGGCTAATCCCTCCACTTCTCCGATTCTAAAATCGAAGGAGACTCTGTCTCGACACATTGCTATCCAAAACAAGAAAAAGTGCACCTTAGCCTTTTCTTCCCTGGCACAACCTGTACCTGTTCTTGCTTCTGCGCAACTTGCGCCCATAATTGCTTTGGCGTAACCTAAGGAAAACAACCTTTTGGCTAATCCCTCTACTTCTTCGACCCTGAAATCGAAGGAGACTCTGTCTCGACACTCTGCTGTCCAAAACAAAGAAAAGCGCCCTTTGGCCTTTTCTTCTCCAGCACAACTTATTTCTTCTCCGGCACAACTTGTGCATGTTTCTGCTCTGGCGTAACCTATGCCTGTTCATGCTCTGGCACAACCTGTACATGCTTTTGCACTAGCGCAATGTAAAGAGAAGCACTGTTTAGTGACTCCCTCTTTGTCACCAAACCATAAAATTAATGAGAAGCCACTAAATCAAGGAAAACGCTCTTTAGCCTTTCCTCATTCTGCTCGAGTCATTGACTGGGTGGAAAGTACTGCCAATGCAAATATAAATTTTATTTTCCTTAACAGAGACAACCAAATCTCTGTCAGGAAGATGGGTTCTATTCAGAATAAACCTTCCATGCAAAAGGGCATTATGCCTACTCCAAAGAGATCAGGGCAGGATCTACCAACCTTATGTATTTTAAGATCCCGACGGGGCAAACTACTAATATCTCAAGTAGATGCACAAGTAGCTCCTCTGTCAGACTTGCGCACCTATATCAACAGGTGCCAATTAGGCTCAACCTCAGGAAATCATGAGATGTATCAAGCACAACCGCCACCAATTGCTAACTTGTACCAGAGGAAGAATGCTGAGGTAAAAGATCCTGTGACTTATGCTAACCAGCTTAGCACGTCCTTATACACTCAAGGTACAGGACACCTCAAGAACATGAACCATGTCCCGAATATCATCAAGGACTACGTTCATGTAACTTCTTCTCGCCCTGTTAGTGACCTATGTGAACTCTTAATACAGAAGCGGAAGGTTTCAAATCCATCCCGTCCAGTGGTGGTCCAACAGCAAGAAGATCATTGTAACCACCATCATGAAGTTGTTATCAAATGCTGCTATCGGTCAGCCAAGCGGTCCGTCTTTGACCGTTTTAATTATGTTCAGACTCCTAAACCAATCCTAGTGGACGAAGATGAATTACTCTTTGCTCCTGTCAACATGACATCTCGAAGCACTGGGGGTGGAAAATGTCCAAGACGTAATGCATCCCGCAATCCTAGTCAGCAATACTTAGATCGGATTCATGAAACCGGTGAAGGAGTATACCAATATACTAGATCAAGAAGCCGAGACACAATCGGTCAAAGGAATCTTCTTGATTCAAACCAAGATTCCTTCAGTCAAAAAGATATCCCTATCACTTATTCTGGGGGTAGTTCTTTATGTGACTTTGATGATGACAGTGAAAGTTCTGAAAGGACCATTCTTTCCACTAGCTCGTCTTCAAGGGCTAGAGAAGTGACTGCTTATGCCATCATAGAAGATCAAGATACCTCTACTTCTTCCAGTCAAGAGCAGAGAATTGCTGCTTTGGAGGCTAGTTTGAAGAACATGGCTGAGATGATGGCAGGCATACATGCTGTGATTATGGCACAACATACAGTTCCACCAGTCACGAATCTGATTTCGACTCAAGAACCTATAACAGCATCAGTTTCTACCAATATTGATCTGGGGGTACAATCTCCTCATACTGATTCCATTCCTGTGCAGGCTATTCCAAGTCAATCTGGTACAAGGGTGGTAATTATCATGTAGTACCCCCTCCTAACACATTGAATCAATCCACTACTCCGTAATCAACAGGAGATACCAATGAGGCCGTAAAACTTTTACGTACTCAATTTGAAGCTTTCAAACAGAAGGATGGCCTGCAGAAGCTTGGGATCAAACAGCCATATCCCATAGAATGGAAAGAGGTCCAATTTTCTCCTAAATATAAACTCCCTACTATTATGCTGTTTGATGGCAGCACGTCTCCAAGTCAATACCTCAATCACTTTGAAGTAAAGACTGATCAACTTCAACCAAATGATGCTCTTCTTACTAGAGTATTTGTTGGTTGTTTAGCCGGTACAGCATATGACTGGTATCGTAGTTTACCAGATGGATGTATAACCTCTTTCGCTGTCTTCAAACAAATATTCTTGGAATAATTTTATGAGGGAACCAACGACATGACTATGTCTGCTCTCATCAAAATCAAACAATGACATAATGAAACGACTGAACGTTTTATTGAACGGTTCTGTCGTGGAGAACTCAAAATGCCTCTCGGAACTCTATATGCTTTAACTATAGACACTTACAAAACAAACTTGTTGTATATAATTAGCATGTGGACAGGATCAACACAGTCCCAAGATTGGGCCTTCTTTCATAATGAACGCCAAAGCCGTAGAAAAGAGCGCTGACAAATTCAAGCAATTAGGCATTCAAATGCCTAATCTTGACAAAGATGAACGTGCTACACCAAATAATAGTGGCCGTCAGAATAATCGTAAGAGAAAGAAAACTTTGGCCATTAACCTCAAAGGCAAAAAAGCTCCAGCTATCAATGTGAATCAGCCAACATCTACCCCTACAGCACCACCACAACGGGCACCTCGTCCAAAAGAAGAATACTCTTTCGATGAAGATGATATCATGAGTATCTTTGATTGCCTGATCAAGAGCAATAAACTCCAACTGCCAGAACCTAAACGGCCAGATAAAGTTGGTAAGACTGACCATCCAAAATATTGTATTTACCACAGGTTTATTGGACATCCAACTCGAGCTTGCTATGTGCTCAAGGGTAAAATTCAAGAGATGGTCAATTCTGGTACAATCACTCTCCAGCAAGACGAGAAAACTGTAACGGCTAATGTCGTCTCTTTACAGTTTAGCGATTTCCCAGATCAACTTGTGCAGGATGGCATCATCCCTATTCAGAGAACTACTCTGGAAATTGTTAATCTTCCACCTACACGAACAGATGGTCTTGTTCCCCTGTCTACTGATAAAAGGGAGATCATATGGATCCATCCATATTTAGTGGCGGACTATGAAACACCATTTTCTTCCACCAAGTCCAAGAAGGCCACTAAAAATAAATTATGTCATATGATTTCATTTGGTGAGCATTGTCTTCCACCTCTAACTGCTACCTTCATCTCGGCAGCAGATAATCCTTCTTATTCTTCTACTGATAAGACAACATTGTCAAAATCAGAAGCCAAATACCAACCAGCTTTCCATTTGTACAGTCCACAATCTCGTGAACTCATGACAAAGATGGAATATGATCTACAAAAGGCCTCTGGTTTGAATCATGGAAAGGGGTCTCCTGTACCTCTTTCTCTATGTCTTTCTCACAACCAATCTCGGGTTGGTTTGGGTTACTGAACAAACTCTCCATCTTGCCAAAAGAAACCTTCTAGAAATAAAACCCAGGCAAAGAGTTACAATACCTTTGAGCCTGTATCCGAAGAAGAATTCCTAACTAGTACCAGATCTGGGAAACCTTACCTAAGAGACTGTTCATAAGGTCAAGAAAACCCTGCTCCAGCTCTGGAGGCTCCTTAAGCATCATCTTCTCCTGCTGTCAATAATCCATCAACTTCATCACCCCCGATAGAGCCAACTCTTCCCAAACCGACGACGACCGACAAAGAAAAATAGCCTGTCCATTTCGACAAAGTATTGAAAAAAACTTCAACCTTGGGACTTGAAAAGCTATATAACTTTGATATACTGGCTTAGCTGGCTAATACTCCGACAAGATTGTTAATTTTTGAGCTACTCCGTCTTTCGAGGGAGAGTCGAGAAACATTGAGTGAAGCTTTGACACAAGCTGATGCTTGTCTAGCACTTCTCAAGAAGCCAGAGGAAGAGCCTGTAACATGTTTCATTGTCATAGTGTAATGGAACTGATGCCAAACATCACCTTTACATAAGATGATATGCTGTTGGAAGATAATCGTCGTGATCGACCCCTCTACTTCACGGGATATGTCGATACCATGAAGGTTGATCGTATCTTAATCGATCCTGGATCTACACTTAGCATCATGCCAAAGACTCTACTAGATGCATTGAAGATTCCCGTACACAATCTTTCAACAACCATCACGACAATCTTAGGATTCAATTATGGGAGAAGTGAACCTTTGGGAAAGATTCGCCTGAAAGTTCAAATAGGCAATCTTCGTACGAAGGTTACTTTCTACGTGATTGATAATCACGGCTCTTACAATGCTTTGCTGGGAAGACCCTTTCTGCATGAGCATAACATTATACCATCCACTTTACATCAATGCTTCAAATATATGGATGTCAATGGAGAAGTCCAAAAAGAAGTAGCTGACATTGTACCATCCTCTTCTGAGCCTAATATTGTATCATGCCTTTCTGCATGAGCATAACATTTTACCATCATCTTCTGAGCCTCTTGTTATCGACCTTCGTCGTAACAAACCTTCTTCTTCTCCTTCTCCTCCTCTGGTTATCAACCTTACTAAGCCTTCTATGAAGGCTAAAAATCATGTTGTAAATGTTGATGTACAAATCAATAAAGTAGCATCTCTTTTACAGTATACTGATGTCTTTTATTATACCCGATGTTATTTAAAAATGTTAGATAACTTCGAACCACTTGCCATAGGAGCAGTTGAAGCTTCCCTAAATGAAGTATTGCTCGAGCCAATGCAGGACTTCTTCTTAGTTCCTTCCAGGAAGAAAAATAAACTTCCTATACGCTTTAGTAAAGGAATGGAACAAAAGATCACGCCCGATAGCGAGGAAGAAAATCACGATAATGGAAGACTTCAACTACGTCGTTATAGTCAGCAATCAAAAGATATCATTCAAAATATGGGCTATAATTTTAAAGCTGGTCTCAATGGCGACAAAGGAAGGCGAACACCTATTCGTATTCCTGCTCCGAAAGGAAAATCACAACAATACTACAGCAAAACAAAGCGGAGATTAAGTTATACTTCACCAACTCCGACTCCAGAAGCCTCCGAATCCGAGGAAGAAGAACGATCTAACTCTTCTGATTCTATCTCACGGGATTCAGACACCAGTGTAGGGCACATCTATCGTGTGACTCTATCTTCCAATATAGTGACTGTCGAGTTCTCGAAAGATGGTGAAGACTTTGTCGAAGCTTCTGAATCTGATCTTTGGGCACAAAGGATGGATACTCAATGGGAGCTTCGCTTTGAGCAACGTGAGCCACCTACTGAAGATCAGCTGGTTCAAGTCAATATTGGAGATAAAATTTCCCCAAAACCGATATTTGTCAGCAAAAGCCTCTCTGAAATAGATAAACAAGAGTTTTGGTATTTCCAGAGTCAGGAATACCCTTCCTCTTAAAATACTCAATGGAGTCTATCTAAATTATCAACTCCGTCTTTTAAAACCCAGCTGTTTTAAAAGATATCTTTTTATGATAAATCTGTATTATCATTGATATCTTGTCTTTTTAGGCATGATAACCCGTCTTTAAGTCCTAACCGATTTGAAGATCATTTATAGAAAAATGAGTTCACGTCTACATTACCTCTGAATTCTATTTTCTATATCAATAGATTCACGTCCATATTACCTCTGAATTCTATTTTCTGTATCAGCGACTTATTACATCCACATTACCTCTGTTAAAGTCGTCTTTTGAAATGACAATATTTTGAGTTATATTCTGTCACGTCCACATTATCTCTGAACAGATATAATTAATATTGTTATTTTCTTTTAGAGGATATGTCATGTCTGATACCTCTGAACATATTTTCCTATCCTTATCTATTACTTATATCTACTATGGGTATATAATAAGTAATAGAATCACAAAAAGAGCATTATTTTATTGCCATAATGTTCAAAATGTCAAAAAAAAGTACATCATTTGAAAGGAAAGAAGATAAAGAGATCCTATAGACTGCTTCATTGGGGAGGCTGAGTGCTGAGATCAATGATTAATCTTTTCAAATTCTCCGCCCTCTCTACTCTGGAGTCAAGTACCCTTTGTCTTGCGAGAGCTCTCCCGGATTCTGGATCAAAAGGTTGCAGCATTTTTGCTCGACATTCCAATTATGCACCTTCAGACTGAATAAGGACATCTCGTTTCCTCCTCAGGTCATCTAATTGGCTCGCAGTGATTTGATGCATCTCCAATACTTCTTCTTTGCGTCGTCGAGCTGCTTTAACTGCTTCTTGAAGCCGAGCCATTTCAATTTCTAGTTCTTGGAGATGAACTTGATATTCAGCAGCTTCTTTTTCCTTCTCTACAGCATCAGTTTTATAACGTTCAACAAAAGAAGTTGTCTCGACAATACGAGATTCCAACTCTGCAGAACGCTGTGAGAAAGCTACCACGGAAGCTTCAAATTCTGCTCTTCGTATTGCAGCTTCGCGAGCCATCACCTCACATACAGTATCTATAAGTTTCTGGATGTTTCCTCTTGTTTGATCTTTGTAAGACTTGATTGATTCTTCAAGTTCATTCAAAATATGATCTAAATAATTGACTCTATCCAGATCTCCAATCTCGCGGATAGCTCCGATGATGAAGGAGGAAGGGCATCTTACTGATTCATAAGGTTGGTCTTTTTCCATGACCATTTGAATTAGAGGCTTCAAAGAAGTGAAGAAAGCATTAGTATAAGCTTCAACAACAGCTCTATTCATTACTGTGATCCCCGGGATAGCCACTTCTATTGGAATTCTTGTTTCTGAAGTAACTGGAGGAACTACAGATTGTACACCAGAAGATCCGAGTACTGGCATCATAGAAGAACTCCCCTCTCCAGTTTGGGTCCCCATATCCAGAGGAGCCATAGTCGAGATGAAATTGAATATGGTCGATGCAGCTTTCGTAAGTGTTGCCACAGGACCCACTGTAATCAAGATGCACAGTTATCACATATAAATTATAAAAATTAAGGTAAATAAAAGTCAATTTTTTTCCTAATCCTAGCAATATATATAGGGTTTCATGGGGTATGTCCAAATCAGAATGGAGTCTGGCTATGGTAGTTTCAGACACAGCTGCCTGACTACTCCCAGCGTCGGAACCGTCTGATAAGAAACGGCTAATTCCGACACCTAATTCTGCTTGTTCAGTTGGGGCAATCACTGCTGCATCCTTGACCTTAAAGTTTGGTTGATGGGAGTTTGAATCTCTGCAGTATCAGTATTGAGATTTTCATTGATCCCAACATCTTCAGGAGCTATGACCTGATTTTCATAATCTTCAGTTTTATCATGTTTTTTAGGCTCATCAGTTTTTGGACTCGAAAGCCCTTTTTCAACAACAAGATGATCTTCACCTTCAATAATAGTATGGCATTCTTCAATTGGTAATGCTTGATTCGGCAGGATTTCTGCTGAAGTCTGGTCTCCTTCAACGGCACTTGCAGAATCATCCTCAAATGCATCACCGTAATCACAGTCATCAAGAGCCGCTATCATTTTTTGATCCTCTTGAGAGTGAGTAGGAGCTTGGGCTACGAAAGGAATAGTGACATCAGGATTGGATTCTATGAAAGGCAACTCCTTCTCAGGAAGTGTAGACTTTGGGACTCCTGGAGTTGGAGATGACATCATAATTCCCGCAGCAGCTAACACAGTCACGGGAATCGTCATTTGTGTAACTATGGGCGATGAAATCCCTTCTGTAATGATCGAAGCTGGAGTGCTAACTTCTGCAGATAAAAAAAGAGGGGATCAGTGTTAATATGTTACTCAATCAAGGTCACATTAAAGGAATATTAAAATTTACCTGGTGGAGGTGGTATATCTTGCGAAGGCAATGTTTCTTGATGATCTTTTGGAGACACTATTAATCTTCTTTTGGCCGTACGTACCAGAGGTGTCTCAGGTTCTTCTTCGACCTCATCAAGGTCAACTTGTACATTGGGTTCTCTAATAACCTCTTCTTGGGCAGCTTGGCTGCGTCTTAGAATTAAAGGAGTTGTCTCTCCTCCTCCAGAGGATGCTCCGGTGTGCATCTGTTTTGTCTAGGACCGCGTGGTCCTGGTGGTGGGCTGCTCTATAATGACCATTGTAGTCTTTTTTCTCTTCCCTATAGCCATAGGAGAAGAAGGAAGATCATTAGGATGAGAAGGAGCTGATGACTCTCCAGTCTTTCTTTTTCTCCCAAGTCCTTTCGCTGGGGACTTCTCCTTCCGTATCTTCAATGATACATCTAGTGGATCGTTGACTTCATCATAAAAGCCTATGAGAGAGGCTTCCAGAGGTTCGTCAGTGGGTTTGTGATTCTCTTCATCTCTGAAAGATCGTGTAGTGTGAACTCCAGCTCTTGAATGTCTACTACTGGCAAAGCTGCAGCCAGATTGAAGTTTTTGGCAAAGGTGTTGGCTGAAGTATAAAAATTTACGTATGTATATAACATACGCGGGCCTATCTGGGAGACATGAGGCATCGAGAATATGGCCTTAGTCCCTCTTGCATTATAGTATCTCCAAGCTCTGGCACCATCTATTAGGTAACCCTTAGCCTGTAAACTGGTGGTGGCATTACCTACATGCAGTTGATCATAACCAAACTTTCGGGAAAATCAGCTTGGTAAGTATGGTTCTAGAAAGCACTCGCCTTCAAACCGGTAAATTAAATGTGAAGGCCGAATTGTCTTCAACTACGAGAACTCAGTCGAAGACAGACGGAGAGATGCTGCTTCTAGGTCCATGAGTTGTGGAGGGAGATTCTCATATCCTGGAGGAGGAGAAACACATTGAAATCTCTATCAAGACCCTCGATTTAAAGCCCCTTGGCATTCTGACAGCGCATTGATGTTCCATCGAGCATTGGAATAATGCCTGATGAAGTCACCTCCGACTGCACCCATATCGGGGTCCATCAAGTCAGGATAATGTAATAGCAACCACCCAAATAGATATGTTTATGGCATTTCGGTACGAGAGAAGTTGTCCCGAGAATTTTTATCATATACCATGGTATTAACGAAAGAACGGAAGCCTGCATTCAAGCGACATGTTATCGCCGAAAGAAAATCCATCTTGTAGCCGAATACTAGACGCATTACGGCAAATAGCACACCTCGATGGAATCGGTCGACGGTACTGGCTCCAGGTATCACTAACCGTCGTAACCATAAAGAGAGAAAACCCGCCAGCTGGGCTTCTTGAGACATGGTTCTGTAACCTTGTCTAAGATAAATTTCGATTTTAGTACCAGCAGTAAAGGGGTACAAATCTATATCCAAGATGTTATCATGGTGCTTAGTTTTCTCTATCAATTTTTCTACATCGCCGAGGCTGAGCGGTTTGAAGAAACAAGGATTGTAGGCTTGACTTTCAACAATCTTTTCTTCATGAGCATGCCCGAGAAACAAATATGGCAGCCATTTGGTAATATAGCAAGTCCCTTTGGAAGCACTTTTGTAATAAAGGGAACAAATCAGATACTGGCATAATAATTCTTCGAACACAGCTACCATCTTAGGGTTCTCTGCAGAGAGAGTATCCAATTCCTCATTTGTTGGCACATATTCTTCATAGGGGTTTCCACCCATTGGCAAATGTGAAAGATACTTCATTTCATGAAGAGTAAAGCCGATTTCCCCGTGAGGTGTCATGAAGGTACCGGTCCTCTCATTATATCTTTCAACTAAAGCCAAAAACATGTGAGCATTTGGGCGAAAGCCATGAGCAGTGGTCCAAATTGGATCATAGAGTTCTAATTCAAGGAGTTTATCCTTAAAATGATCCAAAACCCAAACCACTACACTGCTCCAGCATTTTATGTCGGGATTCACTAAGCCCATTAAGTGCATAGTCTGATCTGGGTATCTTCCTTCAGCCTTCGCAAACATGTTCGCAAAAATAGGTACTCGGACGGGAAGCAACATTGATGAATCTTCATGTGGTATGCAGCTTGGTCTCAAACCTCTCAGATGGGAGCTGTATCTCTCCAAAGTGCTGTAGAACAAATCCTTGTTCTGTGGGCCCAATCTGTAGCATATCCTCCCGACTCTGGCCTATTGAATCTGGGTCAAGTCCCATGCCATGCGGCGAGGATAACTAGAAAATGCATATCGAGACAAAGACAAGTGTCTCGGCATTTCTGGAAGGTACATAATTCTATCCCCACATTGATAAAATCTGTCTTCTATCTTCGCTTTGGGCTGGGATGCCTTATTGATCGCCTCTCCAAATAAGAAAGCTGGTTTTTATGGACGACATTGTCCAGACTTCCCAAAGGTTCGCCGTTCATTAAGCATAATAAAGTAGAATTATCTTGAGATGCGAGCATAGCTCTTCGGGACTCAGGAAGATCATATTGAGGATATTGTACGTGGGATAAGTCCTCTCGGTACTCCGACACGTTGAAGGCCGAAGCATAGATTTCAGTATTTGGGTCTTCTATGAGATTAACTATATGAAAACAAGCAAACAAGGGTTAATGTCTGGTTCAATGAAACATAACATATGATATCACAGGTTGTGCAACACTCATATTGTGCGACATTTTGTATTGTGCCACATCTATGTTGCACGACATATCGGGTTGCACGACTCTTATGTTGTGCGATATTTCTGTTGAAACAAACAACTATGTGGCGCAGCATCTCAAGTTATGCCAAAGTGATTATACAGAATCAGAAAGTACAACTCTCGAAACGGTATGCAACACTGTCTGGACAGCAACCAAACCCTAAGAAGAGGGGCGCAAGTCAGGAAACATGTCTAATTCTAAAAAAAGTAGGCGTGCATATTGACAAAATCAAACCAAACCCTAAAAAGGGGTTGGTCGATGTTTGTTGTCAAAACATTCACCTTCTATGGCCGGGTTGGCAGTCTCTCGTCGTGACGAATGGGGAGCATACTGAGGCACGTATGTGGATGGAATGCGAGAAGAAGGCTCGGCAACACTCTTTCCCTTCTCGGCAACAGATCTTTTGGGCGCCATTTGATACTAGTCAAAGCTTAGAAAGAAGAAGGAAAGATAGGGTTTTTGAGAAATTGAACTTCAGTAAAAAAAAATAAAGAGTCTGAAATATATGGATATTTATAGCTTCAAAAGTTGATCGCACAATTTGCGCTCAAAAAGTGGAGTCGTTTGAGACTGGCACAATCCAAGTAAAACTAGCATAATTCAAAATATTTTAAAATTTTGAAGTATTTTTCAAGTTTCAAAAACTTTGAAGGGGGTCTTGTAGAGCCTAAAAATTAAGATGCGCCACCCATTAAAGTGTTTAACTATCAGATGGCACCAAAATATTGTATTGCGCCAAACAAACAAGTTGCACAGCATCAGACTGCGCCAATGCCAGGTTGCACTGGAGTCAGGTTGCGCGAGAGCCACGTGGCACACTTCCTCGAGAAGCTGTAACGGCATCATCATTATCTGACAACAAATAGCACAGAGATTAAGGAAAATCTATTTGAATCTCGTACAATACGGCACTCGAGAAGATTTTGTCAGCATGTAATTAATGCTGACAACTGGTTCGCGCAAGTCACTATATGGTGCGAGGATTAATCAGTACAGCACAGAAGACCTAGTCAAAGGCGCCAGTCGTTGAGTTGCGCCTATGCACAGCCTGACAAATTGGCGCTACTTGATCAACTCTTATTTTAAAATAGGGTGACGTGGCGTACAAGCCATCAACTTCGCAAAGCGTGCCCACTACACTACCTATGACCACGCGTATATCAATCAAACGATGCCACTCGTCTACAGCAATTGGTGCAAACTGCTCACGCAGGTTGTTACGTTGCGCCCACGCGCAACCTGATGAAACACGTGCAAGGTGATCAAATGGTGTTCAGGACAGAGTGACGTGGCATGCAAGCCACTATCTTCGCAGAACGTGCCGAGTAAACTGCTCACGACCACGCGCATCTCAATCAAACGATGCCACACATCTACAGCAATTAGGGCAACCGTTTGCACAAGTGAACATGAGGCATGCAACCTGAAGCGCGTGCAATCCAGAATAACTGCTAAACAGTTATTTCAAGAACTCTATAAATAGAGTTTCAAATCAATCTCAAAGCATCAAGGGGGATCATAATCTCCTGCTAAAGTGTTGTTGCATTTTCCAGAGGCTCGTGTATTCGATATCACATCGTCCAAGGGATAAAGTGATCGTCTTCTGATCAGATTCCTATAGTTGTACTTCTCCAGAAATTAATTGTACTCCTGTACTCTTTTTCTTAGTTTGTAATAAAACTTTTGTTCTTTGTAAACACTCCCACCCTATATAAAAGAGGGAGCTTCTCCTGAAGAGTCATGTCTTCTTCCTGGAACCCTTTACTACCGTGCTGGATTCAAACTTAGCTTCAAGCGGTGGTTGGCCTTGCATAAGTCGAATTTTGGTTGAGGATTCCTTCGTTCCAATGGGCTATGCCTTCGTAGAAGAACTATTGATGAGTCTTAGAACATGCTGGAATGCTTCTCATGAGGAGTTCAAACCTGGACGACGCCTTGGAGGTCTTCGAGGTCCTGACTACCTACCTTGTGGGTGGATGGACAACCCAAAGAGCCATAGGTTGTGCTCTGCCTTGCCTATTCTAGGCTTTTGAGACCTTCTGCGCCTTCTGGAAACCCTGGCTAATTGCTGCTTTAGGAAGTTGCTCGCTTCAGTCGAGTAGCTAATACAGTTTTGGAGGGTTGTACCCACAAAAAAGTTAGAATATGCTTCAATGGGGATCAATCTTCCAGTATGCATACCGAAAAGAAGGGGGATTGCACTTTGACTAAGACTAAACCCCTTGTAGACTCCTCTAGGCTTTGCTGAATCTATAATCGATCCTTTATAGAAGAAGTAGGATTAGTCTTTTACGTATAGCCTTGATGAATCTATACTAGATCTTTGTAGGCATAATAATAACAAAACTTCCTTCTGTATCTTCTGTTGTCTTTTTAATACTCGGTCTGCGCCTTCGTATTATCTGTACTGCGGTGGAGGAAAGTTATTAGCTGAGATTTTTCATGCTTCTACAAGACCCCCTTCAAAGTATTCCGAACTTGGGTCAAGCTCGAAATACTTTGAACAGAAGCATGACATGTGGCATGAATGTATGTGCTTAATGATGTTTTAGATTCTTGTCTCTGTATATGCAACTATGAAGAGTCTGTAATAGGTCTTTATAGCCACATGTTTCTGTATAAAAACTCTTTTGTTACCTCACTCTTTTTTTCTATCTTCAACATAAGGAGGGATCATTATAGAAGACACGCCTAACCAGAGGTAATATGAACATGGTAGGCCTAATCTTCACTGGAATGTAGAACAACAATTCAGAGGTAGTATGAACGTGAACCATTTTCTAGACAACCATGATAATCATAGGATCAATACGGAGAGAACGACTACTCAGAGGTAATATGGACATAGTAGCCGCATCGTTGGGGTGTAGAGGAGCAATCCAGAGGTAATATGGACGTAAAGTGCTTCCTCTACTGCAGGAAAGATATAGAAGAAAGGAATCCCCTTACCAGAACCCATAGGCACTCTTAGGGGATACGAGAGCCTATGTCGGTTTCATCTTCAGGCGTAATACTTCTTTAGGAACTTGCCGTTGATGGGCATCATTAGCAAGTCACCATTGGGTTTGGCTAGTCGATAAGCATCGTTGGAGTATACCGTTTCTATGACGAACGGTCCTTCCCACTTGGGCTCGAACTTCCCAGCCATCTTATGAGTCATCACCATCGGCCTGCACACTTCTAAGACGAGGTCGCCCACTTGGTATTCGCTTTCCCGAACTCTTTTTTTGAATGCCCTAGAAATACGAGCTTGGTAAAGCTCGATTCTTTGTTGTGCTAGCAAGCATTTTTCATCCAATTCTTTCAACTCTTGTAACCGCCTGCACTAGTTATCTTCGTCAGTCAGCTGATTGGTGATAGCTACCCGTAAGGACGATATTTGAATCTCCAAGGGGAGCACCGCTTCACTTCCTTAGACCAGGGCGAACGGTGCATTTCCCGTTGGTGTTCGTACGGTCGTACGGTATGCCCATAGGCATTCGTCCAACTTCTCGTTCCAGTCATATTTATTAGAGGACACGATATTGTTGAGTAGTTTGACGATAGTTTTGTTCAATATTTCGGCCAACCCATTAGCCTCCGGGTTATAGGCCGTTGATGCCAAGCTCTATAGTCGGTTCGTATCACAGAACTGCTGTAAGGCATGGCTCACGAACTGGGGGCCATTGTCATGGATAATTCTTCTGGGGACCCTGAACCGGTAGATGACATGGTGCTTGATGAAGCTGATCACGTTCGAGGCTTTTACTTATGCTAATGACACTGCTTCCGCCCACTTGGAGAAGTAATCCATGATGGCAAGGATAAATCGATGTCCTTAGAGAAAGGTAGGCAGATTGGCCCAACGATATCTATTTTCCATGCTTCAAATGGCCCGGAGGCCACAGTAGGGTGTAGATGCTGCGAAGGTCGATGAATAAAGTCTGCATGCAACTGACATGCCTGGCACTTCTTCGTATATTCCATGGCATCTGCCATCATAGTGGGCCAGTAATAGCCCATACGGCACAGTTGGTCTTGTAACTTGGGCCCGGGTTGATTAGCTCCACAAGCCCATCGTGTGCCTCTCGGAGCACTTCCTGTGCCTCTGTCTGGGATAGACACCGGAGGAGGAGTCCATCGTAAGAACGATGTTACAACATTTTGGTAGCTGTGTCATAGAAGAATCAGAGAGAACATCTCCTGACGGAAGCCGCCTCATTCGAGTCTTCGGGTAGAATCTCGTAGACCGTGTAGTCGATGAACGGGAAATGCCAGTCCCGTACGTCTATATTAGCCTCTACTTGGACTGAGTAACTTTGGCATGTGTGCAAAACATTTTTCGGACAGACGAGTTCTTGCCCCATTACCGTAACGGTGTATTAGGATCTTCCAGGGGCTGCGAGAGAGGCGGTGAGATCGACGAGGGCATCGGCCTCCAAATTTTGTAAACATGGCACATGTTCTATAAAGAAACATGTGAACATGGAGATAATGTCGATGGTCGCCTGATGGCAAGGGATTAGGTCCTCATGACGGACTTCATATTGCTCTTGAACTTGGCTAATGATCACCTTCGTCGAGGATGTCGTCGTAGAGCTTTGACGTCTCTGGCATAGGGTATGCTGCTAGGAAATCGGCCAACGCTTGGCCTTTAACTGCTTTCTGAGGGACGAACACCATGTCATAAGGAGTTAAGAGTATGGCCCAGGTGGCTAACCTCGAGTTCAAAGCCCCTGGTTTGGTCATAAGGACCTTGAGGGGGTTGATTCGGGAGACGACG
Organism: Iris pallida; assembly: GCA_029216955.1. Taxonomy (NCBI): domain Eukaryota; kingdom Viridiplantae; phylum Streptophyta; class Magnoliopsida; order Asparagales; family Iridaceae; genus Iris; species Iris pallida. Next base: position 93,940 of record JANAVB010006392.1, on the reverse strand, counting down.
TAGATCATCTGTTCGGTCACATAGTGACATGTTTTCTGAATGGCGAAGAGTAAAGCATGACACTCCTTATCGACAGGATTGTACCGGTGCTCGGCTCCAATCATGGTTCTGCTGAGATAATAGATGGCCTACTCGTGTCCTTCATCGTATTTTTGGGCCAGTAATGCCCTGAAAGAGTGATCTATGGCTCAGATGTAGAGTAGAAAAGGTCTTCCTATTACTGGAGCCACCAGAACAGGAGGACTGGTGAGGTACTTCTTGATGTCGTCGAATGCTTGCTGGCACTCGTCGGTCCATACAAAAGAGACCCCCTTTTTTATCAGTTTGGTAAAGGGCTGACATCGACCATAGATGTTTGCTATGAATCTTCTGATGTATGCCAGACGTCCTTGTAGGCCTAGAAGTTCCCTAAGATTCTTCAGGGTAGCCATGTCTAGAATTGCCTTCGTCTTCTCTGGGTCAATATGGATACCCTTCGTCATGATGATGAAGCCTAAGAACTTGCTGCTGGAGACGCCTAGGAAGGACTTGGCCGGATTCATCTTTACTTGGTGCACCCGAATTATGTCGAACACTGTTCGTAAGTCGTCTAAGTGGCTGGACTTTGCTTTGCTCTTGACATCAATATCATCGACGTAACATTCCACCGTCTTCCGAAGATGTTTACAGAATATGGTACTCATAGCCCGCTGGTAGGTTGCGCCCGCATTCTTCAATTCGAAGGGCATAACCGTATAATAGTATCCCTTTCGGAGTCCGAAATAAAGTATGCTTTTCGTCCTTGGGGACATCTTGATTTGGTTGTAGCCTGAGAAGCCGTCCATAAAGGACATACATTCGAAGCACAAGTGTTGTCGATCATCACGTCTGTGATTGGGAGAGAAAATTCGTCTTTTGGCCAGGTCGAGTTGAGATCCCAGAAGTCTATACAGACTCTAATCTTTCCATTTTTCTTGGTGATCGGCATGATATTGGCTATCCAGTCAGGGTGCCATTCTTCGCGGATGAAGCCACTCTTAAGAAGTTTATCGAATTCTTCTCTGATGGTGTCCATAATATTGGGATGGAAGCGACGTTGCTGTTGTTTGACAGGTTTGGCGTTAGGTAGAATGTTGAGCCGGTACATGGTGACTTGTGGGTCCAAACCCGGCATATCTTTATAGCTCCAGGCGAATACGTCTATATACTCCCGGACCAGCTGTACAAGAGAATCTTTGTCATTTCCTGTCAGGCTTTTGCTGACAAAGATGGGTTTAGGGGAGTTTTATCCCTTAAGTCGATCTGGACGACTTCGTCCTCGGTAGGAGGCTCTCGCTGTTCGAAACGCCATTCCTACTTAGAGCCGAGGCGGTGAGCCCAGTGCTCTTCTTCGAAGAAATTAAGTGCCTGGTCTTCTTCCTCTGCAGGATCGTCTGTGGAAACCATGTTGATGGATAGTACCTTCTGGAGGTCCCGGCCTATACTGGTATCAGAATCCCAGGTTGAAGAGTCGGAAGAATGCGAGTGCAGTGGAGCCTCCGAGTCTGAACTCTCCGAGGTGGTTATGGGAGTAATATACCCCAACCTCCGGCGAGTACGTTGGTAGTAGTTCTGAGGCTTCCCCTTCGGAGTACGAACTCATAAGTGTTCATTCATGTTTTATTATCTTATTGTGGATTGAGATATAGTTTTGCCTTGCCATGATTTGGCAGTATACCATAGCCTTGATAGCGTTTACGTATTCGAGTCGGGCTGGAGTCCACTTGATGCGTAGCTGGCTTGCTCACGAGCTCGTGTCCGAAAATCGGGTGCGGGTCGTGACAAATTTTTTTGGTGGCCCATGCAGGTCAGAGCATATCGTACCGGTTACGTAACTGTACTGGTACGAGCCTGCGAATTTGACTAAACCCTTAGAAATCTCAATCCACTCTACCTTAAAAATTCTCCTAGAAATTCTCTACGTCCTTGAAAACTCCATATTTGCTCTCGATTATACTTCCTTGCTTTTCATACTATTGATTCTCGTCTCTTTTATTTCGAGATGACGAACGATCGTGCTGTCTAGGATTTATCAGAAATTCTTAAGTTATAATATAATATTGCTTGATTATTGAATATTTTGGTTGTTTATAGATATGAGGGATTATATATGCTATACGCCTAGATATCGGTTGGTAGAATTGTTAGCAACTAGTTAGAAGATTATGAGGTTTTAGTGACCGTATTTTGAGGAGTAGTATGACCAAAAGTGGGTAGTAGTCCTCAAGTACTCGGAGTTATAAAATGGCTAGAAACGGTTATAAATTTTTTTTGGAGGAATTAAATTTGAGGAGATTAACGTAATAGTAGACTTTGAATTTTAAGGAATAGCCATGAATTAGAATTTCGAGGACAAAATTATTTTTAAGGTGGGTAGATTTGTAAACTCTCTTCCCGAAAAATTTTGGAATATTTTTATTTATTTATTTATTTGATTTCAATGGTGATTTTTAGAATTTTATAAATAATTATTTAGTTAATTATTACGATAGATGAGTTTAACCACGGTTAAGTTTTGAAGTACAAGACGGCTAGGAATCACGACACGGATAGTGCAGTGGCGTGCTTTGACTAGTGTTTAGCATTGGTAGGGGAATGCCAAGCCATAAGTGAGTCCTAACTAGGAAAACCAGGCCAAGTTGCGGCTTAACCTCTCTAGATGTTTAATTATTTATTAATTAAGTTATTGACTTGTAGAAGACCCGGTTGTACTCAGTTAGTCCGAACTAGACTCGAACCGAGCCCAAGCCATGTAGACCCTTAGTGCGACCAAGACGGCCACATAGATATACTGCAGGTATATGGGGGTTTTATTTTAATAATAATGACTAATTATAAATATTGGTTAAATAAAATATATTATTGCTATAAAAGTTATAATTATATTCTTATATATTTGTCATTTTTGAACATGATACGTTTTCTTGAAATGTCATTTAGGTTGTGGGACCTTTGACTAGAACGGTATATGTATGCATATATATTGTGTGTGTTTATTTGAATAGAGGAATTATAGTTATTAATCATTTTGTGTATATATTTATTTCATGGTTATTATTTTATAAGTAAGGTATATATATGTATATGTATATACTAAGTTTATATAATTAGGTCAAATATATATATGTTATATATATGCGTATATATATGCGTATATATAGATATATCTATATATAGAGGGCAATATACATATATGTCTATTAAAATATATTCATATGTATATATACATGTATTAGTGATAGCCTAAAACAAAACAACTAAAGCAGCTCGGCCCAAATCAAACCCATAGCACCCGGCCCACAGCAGCCAATCCCGAGCCCAGCTGAATCCAAGTATATCCCAGCCCATGGAATAGGGCCTTAAGCCGACCACCACAAGAGAATTGCAAAGCAATTCCCCAACAGTAGTAATACTTTAGAAACCCGACCCAAACCGCATATATATATGTATATATAGTACGCGAACAGAGGGATCGAGAGTTCTTCGATAAAACCCTAGCAAACCAACACCTACGCCATGCCACCGTCGACAATCCTACCTCTGTGCACCACCGCCGTGCGCCGCCGGCCGGACAGGCGCGAGAACCCGACCACGCGCGCGCACGCGTGAGACAGAGCACAGCCGCGGGAGGCAGTCTGCACACCCAACTTCGTGCTGATGTTTCTCCCACCTCGTTCGTTCATTTCACGAACGAACTTCTCAAGTAAATACCCTAACTAATCCCCTTCAACTCTCTTTAAGAAGATGGTATTAATTCACGATATTCACGACGAAAACTGAGTTCCAAATCGAGGAAAAAACACAATTCCTGGTCACAGAAAACTGTCTTGGAGCGCTGTTTTGGAAGTCGATTTTCTGACAGGATATCGAGAATTTTAGAAATCTAAAAGAACAGAGCTGTAGTCAATATGAACGGCTTTACATCGAATATTTATTCGTAAGTTTTTGTTCATTGGTTCGTAAATAAAACTAGTTCCAAATAACCAAAAAAACTATTTTCAAAACTAGAAATTTGTCCGATACGACGTGCGTTCCGCCAATCCGGGCGACGTGGTCACAAACCGAAGGCATCAAAAGGTGCGTAACGGCTTCGTGGTCGTGTGGACTTTGACGGAATTCAAATTGGTTGCGTGTGCACGACGAATTTGATGTGTATCCGTCAAAATTCACCGTATCGGCCTTTGTACAAATTTTCCAATTACATTATGCACGCTCGTCAGATCGAGACGAAAATTATGCCAACAGGACCGTATCATTTTTCTGGTCCTGTATTCCAAGTTTGGTCCAATTCTGAGACAGTTGATTGGATCGCCGTGTTACGGGTCCCACGGTCCGATTCAACGGGTGATTTTGTGCACAGCCCATCGGAATCCACAATTGGACATACCGTTGGATTTGTATCATCAAAACTATTCCGTAGACATGTAGTTTGACAACTTTAGAGACCATTGACTCTGACACGTTTTTCGGTACAAAGCGGGTCCAACGGCGGACACCGTTTTGGTCCGAAATTACCATTTTTCCTCTGTGTCCAGAATTGGACTTAAGGACAGGCAATCCTAGCTAATTTGACTATTCTGAGAGTGTTGGCAATGTCTGTTTCAGCTTTCGGAGACAGTTGTGATGATTTGGACTCATCGGCTTACTAGTTGACTATATGTTGTTGGATCTGCGTGCAACCTCCAGGCAAGTATACCTTGCCTCCCTCTACAGTTTTATTTACATGCATTATATTTTATTTTCTAGTTTTGATTGTTTATGGACATGTGCTTTTCGTATTTTATTCTTTTGAGTTGTTTCATTGTATATAGCCGTGTTCATGTTTGGTCTTGTGGTTCACACTTGGAGTTTTTCGTCAGTACCTTGCTTGAGTCGTATCATAGAACGAGTGCGTATAGTGAACTTCCATTGCCTTGATTATCATTTTACACAACCAGAGAGTCCACACTCGAGACGAGGGTTGTTTGATGCACCAGAGAGTCCACACTCGGGACGAGGGTATTTGTCGTGATCATTGGCACCAGAGAGTCGACACTCGGGACGAGGGTTGACCAATTGCACCAGAGAGTTCACACACGGGACGAGGGTGCCTTGCCATGAGCTAACCAGAGAGTCCACACTCGGGATGAGGGTTAGTGCTTAGTTCAAACCCGTGAGTCTACACTCGGGATGAGGGTTTGGTTCTTCCATTGATCTCGTGTATCGTTCATCCGGCAGTTCATTTATGCATAGTTGTTCTAGTGTTCGTGTTCGTGTTCGTATTCGTGTTCGTATTCGTGTTCGTGTTCGTGGTCATTTGTCGTGTTCTTGTTTTCTTATTTATCTTCTAGTGCATGATAAAACTGTTAGATAGACATGTATATTATGTATCTTGCTATGTCCTCTGAGGACCTGAGATAGCGATTGCATGGAGTTAAATAGTAGTTCTGGATGGCGGAGGATTTGTGATTCTTGTGGGATTTAGGTATCATTATTACGTTTGTTATCCTTTCGTGCTTTACATTCCTTATCATGAGATATCATGTTTCTTGTTTCAGTTTAGACTCTTGTTATTTCCTTTAGAGTCTTATCGGACATATATGTTAGTAGGCTGCAGACCACGACCCATAGTGTTCATTCATATTTTATTATCTTATTGTTGATTGAGATATAGTTTTGCCTTGCCATGATTTGGCAGTATACCATAGCCTTGACAGCGTTTACGTATTCGAATCGGGCTGGAGTCCGCTTGATGCGTAGCTGGCTTGCTCACGAGCTCGCGTCCGAAAACTGGGTGCGGGTCGTGACACATCTTGCCGTCGTCGAGTTTCGATTCTCTTGGGGTTGGCCGCTGCAGATGTTTCAGTCGACCGAAGACGATAGGTTGCTCCTCTGGGTTCTTTGGTGGGACTAGAAAGTAGGAGCCTTTGGAGGGGACAACTCGGTTTACAAGGTTGGCGGTTGTTACTTGTATTTGTAGAGTGCATAGAGCGTTGTCTAAGAAGTACTTAGTGTTCCAATGCACACATGAGTAATTCGAAGACAACTTTCTATTAATAAAATACAAATATTTTTCCCGAGGGATTACATCATCTAAAGACTATGCCTCGGTATTGGCGTAGACGTCATCTTGTAATTCCTCATGAGCAAGAGCTGCTACTGAAGGAGGTGGAGGAGATTTTTGCTTCATATTGACCACCGCGGGAGGCATTGCCAGAGTACCCTGCGGTTTTGAAGCCGGTGTCGGGGCCTTTCGGGAGAGCTTTATTTGTAGGGGCTCCTTGCTTAATGCCGTCGAAGGCGGCCGTGATGGAGCCTTGCCACGGATTTTGATGACCAGGGGGCTGGAGTCTTAGGTGGCTTCCCGTTCAGTCGAATCCTCATAGGTCCTTCCGTGACGGCTGCAACTTCTGCTTTGTCATCGACATCGTGGGATTTGTCGTCCCAGTGGAGTGGTTTGTATAGATCGACATCCGTACAGTATGCGATCGACCTTATGGCACCCACGTATCCTGTGTAGTACAAGGGTCGGTTGTGTCAGTTGTTCTTTAGTAGCATATCGTGCTGCGTGAAGGTGATGTTAGGTATCACCTCGACCACGCTATGGCAATGCGGACATGCCGCAGGGTCTTCCTTGGGCTGCTTCACCTGTGCGAGGTAAGCCTCTGCATTCTACAGCACCTCGTTGAGGGCATCCCGAGTCGCTTTGGAGAGCCGGAGAAGCTCGAAGAGTGATAACCGAGCCGATGTTTTGGCTAGCTATGTCAGTATATCGAAGTTGTAGGGCTTGATCGGGCCTACTGCCGAATCCTTTCGTAGAGGCTTATCAAAGCAGACCTCCTTCTGTTTTTGCTTATCTGCGGTAGGAGGTTGAGAAGGTCCGGCTTGTGCTGTATCGGAAGTAGAATGGGTCGTCGGCGAGGGCGTATCTTCTTCAGGAGCCTGGTCTCCCTCTCGCTGTAGATCTGAACGAGTGGTCTCCCTTGTGTCTTCTTCCGAGGAGGAGACCATGCGACATGTCCCGACCTTCCTCCCATTAGCTGGGCGTGCTGCTGGCGTAATCATTTCAGGAGTGAGATCTAGATGAACCCACATTACTTCACCTTGCGGTGTTGTGAAGGGGATGAGGCCCTGAGCATTGTCCCTGGCGGGCGGAAGGTTGACGACTTCCATCATTGCCTTTGGGATACGGACAACGCCGCCTTGAGTCAGCTATCGGGAAGCTCCCGAACTGTATCGTAACCATATTGGCCATCACAGTCTTTTTCTTGTAATCAAGGAAGATGACTTTGGCGTCGATAAGACGTTGAATCTGTCTTTTCAACACGTAGCAGTCGTATTTTGAGTGGTGGATGTACTTGTGGTAATGGCAGTACTTAGGATAATCCACCTTTTCTACTTCGTCAGAACGCTTGGGAAGTGGAAGCTGCAGCCTGCCGCCCTCGTTCAGCATCTCGAATAACTCGAGAGTGTCTTCGTCACTAAAGGAGTAGGTTTCCTTCAGCTTTTGTGCTTCGGCTGGCTTGGAGCTTCCGTCTCTTACTCGCTTCCCTTTATCTTCAATAGAGGGGAAGTTCAGACCCAGGAGTTGTGCGTCCTGTGCCTTCTTCTGAGCTACGTCTACTTCAGTAATGAAGGGTGTCCACTCGGTGCAGGGAGCACTGTGCCACAGTTTGATGGCAGGGAGCATATTCTTGCGGCATAAATCCATGAGCATGGGCTCAGGCATGCCTGGAGGTAGCCTTAGGTGTAAACCCCCAAGTTTTTACTAAATATTTTATTTAAAGTTCATTTCTCAGCAAAAAAAATTTAATGTATTTTGTAGCAAATTACTTTATATATATATAAATTTTGTTATATATAGACCTCTATATGTTATTGTACTTATTTTACTAGAATAAATTGTGTATATATGTGTTAGTATATATACATATATAGCAAGGGGTATTTAAATAAAATATACTGATATACTAAATAGATATATGAGCTACAAATATATATATTTTTACCTAATTCATTTTGATTATATACTAAAGCATATATAGTTGTTTTGTTATTTTGAGATTTATAGGGATAAATAGGTTATATAAGATATGTTATTTTTTAATATAAATAAATCAATAGTTTTATATATATTGGGATACAAATATTGTGAAAAAAAAGTATTAAATATTTATTTAGATAAATTTTAGAGATATTGTATTTTAGAATTTTCTTATCTTAAATACTTATAAATAAAAAAAATTTGATTTAAAATATGATAAGTTAGTTTGTAAAAAAAAGTAAGAGAGAGAGAGAGAGAGAAAGATAGAGATAGAGATAGAGAGAGAGAGGTGAACAGTACTCTATGTACTGTTCAACCCCAACTGAAGCCAACCCAGGCCGAGAGCTCTGTTACAGAGCGGAGTCCCTCCCAGCAAACTTGATTGAAATCCTTCAATCTTTTGAATCAAATCATACCTTAAATAATATTTCCTAAATCTTTCCATACAAATATATCAAACCAATCCCTCAAATCCTATTCGAGTTCGACGTTTATCGCTCGATTGAGCGACATATATTCTCGAAAATCCTGTATTCACGAGGGACCCCAAAATCGTTCTCGCACCTCGCCCATACCTCGTCGACCCTCTGCGCATCCATCCCAAGCGCCGTGCCGCCTGTCTGCTGTCCTGCACCGCCGGCTGACGACCGGGTGCGGTGGCCGCGTGCATATCGCTGCCAGGATGCACCCGCGAGCAGCAGCAGCAGTTGCGGCTGTAGCATCAACGCGAGTTCGCAGCAACCATCCTCCGTTGTCGCTCCATGGTTTCTTGAACCTATTTCACAGGTTAGAACCCAACATCGCCCTCTTCATTATCTGTCAAATAGATCACCGCGAAAACGTATTAGATTGACCGTAAATCGAGCTGCAAAACTCGAGAAAAATTGGTTTATAGGATATCCGAAACTGCTCTGAAACCCTTATTTAAAAGGCGGTTCCTGACCAAACCATCACCAGTTTTGAAAATTTGTTTGAACATATTCAAAGACAACCTAACCGAGATGGAAACCCACCTCTTAGTTTTATTTTCATTTAGCATCTTGTTGTTAAAACAGTCTCAAAGTTTAGGAAAAATCGGGTTTAAAAACTATGAGTTTTCAATAAAATTAACCGATACGGCGTGCTCCCCGACAAACCGGACGATGTGATCGCATACTGTACACATTGAAAGACGCGTATGGATGTTGCCGACGTGTGGAAACTGACGAAACTCGATTTTGTTGTGCGTGCGCGACGAAATCAATGCGTATCCGTCGAGATACTCTCGTATCGACCTTTTGCAAACTTGGCCATAACTTTGTGCACGTTCGTCTTATCGAGATGAAACTTGTGCCAACATGACCGAATCATTTTTTTGGTCCTGTGTGCCAAGTTTGGTCCGATTCTGAGAAGGTCAATCGGAACGCCTATTTGGCGGTCCCGCGACCCGCTCTAGCGGGTGAATTTGTGCACGGTCCGCCGAAATCCAACTTTGGATATACAGTTTAGTTCATCTCCTCAAACCGGACCTATAGACATGTAGTTTGATGACTTTAGGGACTGTAGGTACTGGCACGCTTTTCGGTGTAATGCGGGTCCAACGGCGGACATCGTTTTGATCCGATATTATAATTTTGCCCCTGTTCCAGAATTAGACTTTTGGACAGGCATTTCCTAGACATATCTTTTATACCAAACATGTTCGTGATGTTTGTTTTAGCATCCAGAGCTCTTTGTGGATTTTGACTTTCTTGCTGACGATTCTGGCACCCCCAGGCAAGATACCTTGCCATCTACTATCTATGTACTTTTTTATATATTGCATGCATTTATTTTCTATTTATTTTCTGTAAGATAAACTATGCTAAATAGTTTATCTTTATGCAATTCTACTGCTTATTTATATTTTCTGTTGCTTGTACTATTTTTATGCCCATTAAACCTAGATTAGAGAGACTACCTGCATTCATTGGCTTTGACACATGTTTTCCACGAGTCACGAGTCGCATATAGGTCTTGTACTTGCGTGGTCGGCTGGCCACGGATACATAAGGATGTTCGTTAGGTTATAATTCTATTAGGATTGAATGATAGAAGACTAATAGTTATTAGAGTTAAAGCATTTGGGCAGGGAGAATACAAGTGGACGTTGACCTCCTCCCTATCTATTGTAGACTCGCTCGACACTGAGGAACGATAGGTAGTCTATATACTATAGACTCGCTCGATACTGAGGAATGGTATATAGTGTTTAGACTCGCTACTGAGTATTGTATTGTATTGTTTTCCTTGACTTGACTTGGAGGTTATGCGACCATGCACTATTCTCGATTGTATTACACTTAGAGTGGTTAGGTGATCCCTTATCCGTTAGGTATGAGTACTTTTGGTTTGGGTACTCGTATCTGATCGTGGCTTGGAACAGTAACTTGTCGCAAACTAGTTTGCTACATCTTGTCCTTGTTTGGTTGTAGGTGTGGCTTACTACTTCGATGAGAAGGTACTGAACCTTGTTGTGGTCCGAATACCATATTAGATTCGTGACTTGGAAAGATAATTCATCGTGGATTAGTGTGCCATCTCCTGTCCTTGTTTGGTTGGGGGGATGGTACGCTAATCCAAATGGTGAGGTATTGGACCATGTTATAATCTAATTGACTTATTTATTGAGCAGTTTATATTCATTTTATATGGCATGATATTGTGTATCTTGTTACGTCCCTTTGAGGACCTGGTTATTTCTCTAGGTGTGTGCTCTTGTCTTTCGTAGGTGTTCTAGCCGTGGCCGTGATCATCTCTATTTCTTCGAGGATGATTGCACTTGGATCGTCTTCGCTTCACTCGCCAAACTCTTTCTTTTGTTATGTATCCTCTCACTTTTAAAAAATAGTTGGTAGTGGATTTATCTCTGCCCAACATCTTGTATAAAGATAATTCTTGTGGATTATATGATATCATTATTTCTCTTATATTTATGTGGATGAGATTAGTTTTCATGGTTACTACATTTTACAACTTATGTATACATACGAGATTTCTATATATTGGAGTATACTTCGTATGTATGCAGCTGGCATATCTACGTACTTAGTCCTAAGTATTTTAGGACTGGGGCATTACATGTTTTTGTGGTGGCCCGGCCATGCAGGTCAAGATAAATTGTTTGGTTACTTTACCGTTCTAAGCAAGCCTGCGTATAGGATTAGAGTCTAGGATCTCATCCACCTACTCAACCTCTTATCCCGATTCCATTTTCAAACCCTCACTTGACTCATTGATTGCATCTTGCTTGATCCCTTCTATCGTAAATCTTATCTTTCCTTCGTGCTTGATAGGGGTAGAAGAATGACTTATAGGCCTCATTGGTTCAATTACACTATTAGCTGAACTCTTATAAGTTGTGTAGAATGCCTCACGATCTAGTATTCCCTAGTCCTTACGGCCCATTATAGAGAATATTAGTAGGACTACCTAGACTATAATTTCTTAGAGGACCCTACCTCATTTTATCGACCAAGACCCAAGACAAGAAGACAGTAGGACGACTATATAGGCACAAGCACCAGATAAGTTTTAGATTTTGTTTGAAGAACTTGAACTATTCACTCTTCTTCATCTTCTTACGTACTCATAATTTTAACTATATATCTGACTAATGCTGCTATTATAATCCAGTTTTGCAAGCTTACCATTTTATCGAGCTTGTTTTAAGACATATGTTATTTGGGCATATCCACTAACATACCGTCTAATCAGAACCGGAACATGATGGTCTAATCATAACCGGTACATTGAGATATAGTTAAACTTGTCCTCTAGGATATCATCCGCAACGGTCTTGACAAACTTCCTTTTGAAACTGTTTAATCGCCTTTGAAAGCCATAATTGCAATTCGATCCCATCTCCCTCGAACTCTTGTTATTTTTTGTCATTTATTTCGAAAAACAAATGCCCATAGACATGAAATATTCTTCTATGGCCATAAAGGCTATATATACACAATCGTTTCCATCTATTCAAAATCGGAGAACTAACTCCAAACTTGATTTATATCTACCGCATCATAATTTTTATTACCTCGTGTAGTATTCTTTTATAATCAAGAGTCGAGGTACAGTATCACGACTTTAAGATTCCTCCCAACCCCATTAATCCAAAAATTGTGTTTAGCTTCTAGAGCGAGTAGATTATAAGCTTTCTAAATCTTATCATATACTAGTATTACCGATTGATTAGAATAAGTGGTTACTGTTAGGGTGATAACTAGTACCTCATTATCGTCCACTTTCTATCTAGATCATTTGGTGTCCTCGACCGTGACATTGCTATTCGGAGCACGAGACCAATTGTTACCCTCCAACAAATTTTATATACAAGACCTAGAAAAGTCTCCCTTCATATATAGAAGGGCGTCATCCTTTGGCAGGTGTCCTGTTACTGAGGTGAAGTACCTCAAGTATCGTCTGGGCAACTCCTTAGTTTCATAAGGGGTGATAGTCTGTGGTTTATATTTGGGGGGATAATCCACATCGTCCCACTCAGCAGTATAAGGCTGCCGAATGTCCATCTTTCGGAGTATGGCTCACTTTTCTTTGGCATCATGGCGAGCGTATAACTCCTCGAGTGCTTGCTGTATTTCGTTGGATACTACTGGATTGATGGTCGACGGAGTGGCCGACGACTGCACGACTTGGTTTATGATGGATAGGATACTAGCCCCATCATGAACCTTCAGAGCCGAAGGTGTGGAGGCAGTGGGAACCAATCTGTCCTTGATTTCCAGAACGACAGAGGCTAAAGTCTGCATGGATATGTTTAATGCGTTAAGACTACCTTCGAGAGCCTCAATGCATTTCTGCTGATCAGCACTTTCGCTCGATTCTTCGTTGTCATCAGCCGTCATATGCACAGATGCTATGTGCGTGTAAGTAGAAGGGGTGGTAGATCTTTCACTTTCTGGTTCGTAGTGCTAGTGCACATCGTCTTGTGGGAAGACTGCGATCATCCTCCGACTCGACATTGTTTCTACCCTCGGTCTTTTGACTGCTTGCACCCACAGAAGTGTCGGTGTCACACATCTCTTCGTCATGCTGAAATGAAGGATTATTATACACCATAGTAGGCTGGCTACCCCAGCAGGTGCAGCGGTCGATGAGCTATCTTCTTGTGACGATGATCAATCCTTGGAGTGCGTGTATTGGAACATGCCTTCCTTGGGCACAGGCTTCTTGTTTTCCCCAGGCCGGTATTTGGACTTGCCAACCGAGGAAAGGGGTTTCTTGGATAGCTTCTTCTGGAATGGATATCCCAAGCAACATTGCATGAAGCAACGCGGAGCTCTTCTTCTTCTTTACCAGTTCTCGGTCGCAGCCTTTAAAAAATAGACCCCTCTTTGGCAGTGATGGATCTGCTTGACAACAACAGCAGTTGATGGAAATCTGAGTACAGTTGGGTCTTGATTTAGACACCAACTGCGTCTCAGATTCTTCTCTCGTCCTACGCTCACAGGGAGTAGACAAAGTCTTCATGCCTCTACTTCCTTCGTGTACACAGGAGCGCTATGCGCAGTCAAAAAGATATGGAGAAGGCGTTCTTCCTTCGACTTCCTGTAGGTGAGGTTCGAGTATGCTTGATCAGAGAGTCGCTAATGACGTACCCCCGACCTTGAGTAGGGCGAGTAGGTGCTCAAGGGATGACGGGGTTCCGCTGGATGAGGCTTCGGAGAGTCTGGGTTGGTCTTGTATAGCTTTCCATCAGCTATGCGTGTTACTGTCAACGCGGGCCTCCGGTCCGCCATAGGCATAACACTTTGATCGCATGGGGCGAGTGTTGCCTTGGATCTCCTCCTACCACGATTAGATGATGCATAGTATTTGAAATCCAGCATAGCCATACCCGATGGACCGGTTATTCTGTCGAAAACAAGAGTTCTCATCGGTGCAGCATCCTCTACGAGCAGGCTAACCGTCATATGCTCCTTTCGGCGTTGCGCCTTTGTCACGCTTGCCATAGGATAACTGTGCTGTTCTTCGTATTTTGCAAGCATAGGATGAGAGAGAGATGGTCAGGCATCAGCGGTCGATGGGAGCTTTAGGGATTCATCGACGAGAAGGGTCTGAGGTGAAGTCCCCTCCGTCGTACTACTCGTTACAACTGCCTTAGGTACCCAGGTCCGTCGATTCTTCTTTAGTTTTACGAACCGCTTCGAAGGGCTCGACTTTTCTTCAGAAAGGTGATCTTCAAACGCTTGCTGGTTGAAGCGTACGACCAACTTCTTCTGAGAGGATCCCAACAAGTCATCATTGGATTGTGTCACCACCTTCTCGTTAGAGAAGAAGGTATTCCCCAGCAGAGTCGCCATCTTGTTCGACATGACAAAAGGTTGAACAAACTTTTTGTATTATGAACGTAAAAAGAGAACAATCGTTTCTTATGCGAAAAAAATCTAAGTACAAAATTTTCTGGAAAATATGACGGTGGAGATCGGGCACTGCAGCGGCTCATTTACTCCGTTGATGATCCGATGGTGATATGAGACTGCTCTGACTTTCTGGTGCCTTTGATGGAACTCTAGGGTTGCTGATCAGGAGGACGCCGAAGTTGAAGATTTTGATAATTCTGTAGAACTTCTTCTCCTTGTCGATGCTCTGATTGGAGGCAAACTTCTCCTTTTTATAGGGGAGAGGGGTACATATCTGATATGCAATAGGGTTTCGAGATATGAAAGAATCTACCGTCCTTGCACAGTACGGGCTTCTGTTGTGCTGACAGGTGACGGGTGCCGAGATTTCCCTCAAACGAGACCTATGATGGCTATCAAAATAACTGAAGGAGGTGACACGTAGCGTGTACCGATTTGCTTGTTCGGATGTAGCCGAGCAAATCTTGGAATTTTATCTCAGATTAAGATTCTGTGTAATCTTCGTCGGAGATTTAAATCAATCAGCATTTATCAACTAGATCAATCCCAATTCTATCTTTGAGAGAGGCGGATTAAGCAAACCGATTGGGTGGGACCATGCCATCTGTGCTTCAGGCAAGGCAGGCTGCACTTCTGGGGCGACGAGTAGACTGTGCTTCTGGATACGACGGAACCTCTGTGCTTTAAGGCGACGAGTGGACTATGTTTCGAAGTCAACGGGGCCTTTGTGCTTTTAGGGGCAATGAGTAGGCTATGTTTCGGGCAAAGTCACTGTGCTTTAGGGCGACGAGTAGTTTGCGCCTTCAGATAGACCATTTTACTGTGTTTTAGAGTAGTAGTCGGGCTTGTGCTGGAGGCAAACAGTATCTCCCAAGTCTCTGACGAAAGGTAGTTTAAGCTTCTGGGTCAGAGCAAGATGCTATGCCGTTGGAGTTGAGGTGGTGTGAAAACATCACCAGTCTGCAGCTAAGGTTGGCGCAGGAATGTAGCTGCGCCTCTTGATTGAAGACCTTGGCTTTGAAGTCTTCTTTTAAAGAGCAATAAATGACCGCTTCTTAATGAATGACTCCCTCTTAATTGCCACCTTTGCTTGGGGAATTTCAAGGTTCATAGGATCGTCTAGGACTTAGTCGAATGAACTTTATTTAATGATGTTCATCATGCTGAGTCCTAGGTTCATCCCATTAATGTAGGAATTTTGACCGTCGGTCGTGTGGCCTGTGTTTTGGACCACGCCCGCCCTATATAAAGGGTAGTTTCTCCTAAAGAGTCACGTCTTCTTCCTGGCACCCTTCACCACCATGCTCGATCCAAACTTAGCTTCGAGTGGCGGTTGGCCTTGCATAAGTTGGATTTTGTTGAGGATTCTTTCGTTCAAAGGGGCTATGCCTTCGTTGAAGAACTGTTGATGAGTCTTGAAACATGCTAGAATGCTTCTCATGAGGAGTTCGAACCTGGGCGACGCCTTGGAGGTCTTCGAGGTCCTGACTATCTAGCATGTGGGTGGATGGCCAACCCGAAGAGCCACAGGTTGTGCTTTGCCCTGCCCATTCTGAACTTTTGAGACCTTCTGCTCCTTCTGGAAACCCAAGCCAATTGCTGCTTCAGGAAGTTGCTCGCTTCAGTCGAGTAGTTGATGCGCTTTTGGAGGATTGCACCCACAATATAGTCAGAATACGCTTCAATGGGAATCAATCTTCCAGTATGCGTACCGAGAAGAAGGGGGATTGCACTTTGACGAAGACTAAACCCCTTGTAGACTCCTCTAGGCTTTGCTGAATCTGTAAAAGATCCTTTATAGAAGAAGTAGGATTAGTATTTTACGTGTAGCCTTAATGAATCTGTACTAGATCTTTGTAGGCATAATAATAACAAAACTTCCTTCCATATCTTCTGTTGTCTTTTTAATACTCGATATGTGCCTTTGTATCATCTGCGCTGCGGAGGAGGAATGTTATCAGCTGAGATTTTTTATGCTTCTACACCTGTAGGTTAGATATCCAGCCTTCCTTCATTCTTTGTATTTATTATTCTGAACATGTTGCATTATGTCACGACCCGGTCCCAAATTGTTGGGTCGAATCGGATCATGCCCAGCCTGCACCGTTGTGAGACGGCGGCAGTAAGCTGTATCCACTTGCAGGTAATCTCAACAACATGTTGTATTTGTCACAACTTCTAAAATTACGAATATTAAAAACTTTGTCCAACAGAAAGATATATCTGATATATCTGATAATATAAAACTAAAATAAACTGTCTTAAATTCAAGCATAATAACTAGAAAAGAAATGTCATCATCTAGAAAGTTGGCTCATCAGCCCCGAGATCAATATCCTCCGATTGGAACTCTGGCAGCACAGCTGGGTAAAGCTCAGGATCGTAATAGCTATTAATCAATAGCTCAGCTTCATCAATGGGACCTATTGGGGGTGGGGGATCCAGTCAGGAAAGGAGCAAAGTACAATTATGAAAATCTAACAATTCAAATAATAATGGATGAATTGCAATCTTAATAGTTTGAAATATTTGAACAATATTTTCCATGTAATTTTCCAACAATTAAAAACAATGTGATTTTGAATAGGTAATGTATATGACCGGCTTGGGTTGTACAATAGTATCCTAGCGATACGATACGGCTTATCCCCGTGTGTAAGAGGGATAACCTCACACAATTATACAATATGAAGGTATTGGTCATAAAGTACTACACTACTCCCCCAATATCCCACAATTAATAATAATCAATACTCTAGAAGAGAGTTCCGTGTAGCAATGTGGTTTAAGCATGTAATTAATAATTACTAATTAAATTGCCAAATAAACATAACCATACTTTTTTTGGTTTATGACTGGATTGGGAGTCGGTACCGGAAAAGTCAAACTTGTCCTCGAAATCCTACAGTTGAGAAGTTCTGACTTAGAACCATCATCATTGAATCATATCTAGGTGTGCTAGTTACAATCTCTAAATTTAATCCTAGTCAAGTTTTATGTTATCATAACACGTTTATCGATGCGATTTAAAATCGTTAATTTAACGAAATAAAAGTCAAGTTAACATTTATTGGAAAAATTCGCATTTTTCGATTATTTGGCAAAACTTTGTATTTTGTAATATATCTAAAACTAGGTTTTTCTTTAAATTAGAAAAACGTGAATTTGTTTAAATAATACAAACTTATATTTTATTATTAACTAAATATGGGAAAATTATTTAATTTTCTATATAAAATAAATATTCAATTTATTATTCTACGCGTTTATCGATAACTAACGAAACCAGACAAACCAAAAAGAAACCAAAACTATACTATACAATTACAAAACCACAGAGAAAGAAATAAAGATTGGGCTTATGCCCTAAAAACACTTTACATAAATTAAATAAATTAAAGTAATTAAATTTCTTGTGAACTCTGAACGCCGGGAAGCGGTCCATTCAGCAGGCCGAGGCCCTGCACCCAAAATACTATTGGCCAGTAATACGTTCTAAAATAATAATTTAATTTAACTTATAAAAATATGGTAAGTCTCAGACTTGGTCCAAAGTGTCATGTTGCATTCTAGCTTATGCCTCAACGTCCGAAAATTCTGATTTCGTTTACATTTCGCTAGGGCCCATGGACCGATATGGTCGTCGCCCGAAATGATAATTGAAAACCAAACAACAAAACGATTGGAAATCCTTTTAATAAATCTTTTGCAAAGGCCCTTTTTGAAATAATATTTTAAAATCATTAAGGGAAAATTGGGCAGCATCTCCTCTGTAACTGGGATAACCCAATAATGGGAAGATAACAACCAACACCAAAATATTCTAAACCACACAAAATAATCCCAAATCAGAGATACCAAATATCCAATCAAAATATAGATTTTTATTCCAAAACCAAAATCAATAATCACAGTACACAGAACTCTTTCCGAAAATAAAATTCGAAAAACTGAAAACACAGAACCATTCTAAGAAGAATGGTTATAGAATGATTCCGAAACGTCACAGAATGATTCCGAAAGGTGGTCGAGAAAATCCGAAACCACAATCGCAACGAATCGATCCGATTCTTATAGCGGGATCGGGGACCATGTCATCATCGACACTATGGGAGGGACACAGTGACACGAAAATATACCTCGGGTGCTCGGCTAGAGCTCTCAGATGTAAATAGAAGAAAAATGAAATCTGCGGTCTCGGGAAAAACTCCAGAATACGAGAACAGCAAAAATCGGCCACGGGAACAGCGGATCTGGAAAACCTGCGGGGTCACCGGAAGGCCGCGGGTCGGGAACGGCAGTGGCGAGACACTGGGCCGGGGCACGGAGCGCGCGAAGGGGGCGGTCAGCCGGCAGGATCGGGGAAGCAGCGGCGGAAGACTGCTCGGGCGTCGCATGCCGGGCTCGGACGAAGGGGGTCGGTGGCCGGGTGGTCGGCCTGGTGCCGCGGGGAGGCTGGCGCGTCGGGAAAAGGCGGATCGGGGGTCGCCGGGTCGGGTTCGGCGCTGGAGCTCGACTAGGGCTGGGATTTGGGAAAAGATTGGGGAATGGATGAAGAAAATGAAGAGGAGAAGTTTTATAGAGAAGGGTTTGGGGGTTACGAGAAGAGAGAGGGTCTCGGATGTTTGGGAACGGAAACGATCGGCCAAGAGACGTTTAAGAAGAAGAAGGGTGAGGGTTACGGGTTAGAGAGAGAAAGTGAGCTGAGAGTAGTTATTAGGAAATAGTTGCATAAAAGTTTTGTTTTATAATATGTATGTTTCTCTTAGAAAATTTGAAACTCACTATGTATAATTCCTAAAAATAATTTAAAAATAGATTTGGACTCGGAAATGGGTTCGGGACTGGGCCAGACAACAAAAATCCAATTTATTCATTTTTGTAAAAAAAAATAATTTTAATCTAACTATAATAAATAATAATAATAAACACTAAATTAATTAATTAAAAATTACGGGTTTCACAATCTCCCCTCCTTAGAAAATTTTGTCCTCGAAATTAAAGGATAGGGTTAGGAGTTACCTCAGGTCTCAAACAGGTACGGATACTGCTCCCGCATCTCATCTTCTCGCTTCCAGGTAGACTCGCCTGGGGAATTGTGCCGCTATATAACTCTGACTATGGGCGTCACAGAGTTCCTGGTTTTTTTCGCACCTCTGTCAAAAATTGCCACTGGCTTCTCTGGTACTGTGAGACTGGGTCCAATCTCCAGCTCTAAATGGTCCAAGATGTGGCTCGAATCCGAAATGTAGCGCCTGAGCTGTGAAACGTGGAAGACGTTGTGCACACCCTCAAGATTAGCTGGTAGAGCTAATCGGTATGCTACTTCTCCGACTCGGCTCAAAACTTTGAATGGACCGATGTATCTGGGACTAAGCTTTCCTGCTCTGCCGAATCTGATAGTTCCTCTGGTAGGGGAAATCTTGACGAAGACACTATCTCCTGCTTCGAACTCCAGTGGTCGGCGACTGCTATCAGCCCAATGCTTCTGTCTGTCCTGAGCAATCCTGAGCTAGTCTCTAATCACCTTTACCTTCTCTGCTGCATCGGTCACCATCTCAGGTCCAAGCAATACTCTTTCTCCTACGTCGTCCCAAGCAAGTGGAGTACGACAAAGACGTCCATAGAGTGTCTCAAACAGAGTCATACCGATACTAGCTTGGTATCTGTTGTTGTAGGAAAACTCTACCAAGTGCAAGTGGTCTTCCCAAGACCCTCCAAATTCTAAGACGCAGGATCTCAGCATGTCTTCTAGCGTCTGGATGGTTCTCCCCGATTGTCCGTCAGTCTGGGGATGGTAGGCGGTACTGAACTTCAATTGTGTTTCCAGACTGTCGTGCAAGCTCTTCCAGAAATGAGAGGTGAATCTGGTATCTCTGTCAGATATGATAATTACCGGAACTCCATGAATCCGGTAGATATGCTGCATGTACAGTACTGCCAACTTTTCGATGGATAGACCGACCTTGAAGGGGATAAAGTGAGCTAACTTCGTCAGTCGGTCCACAATAACCCAAATGGCGTCCTTCCCTCCCTGGGATCGAGGCAGTCCTGACACAAAATCCATCTTTATGTGTTCCCATTTCCACTCCGGGATGTCTAGTGGCTGTAACAGTCCTGCTGGTCTCTGTCTGCTAGCTTTCACTTGTTGATAAATTAAGCATCTAGCCACATACCTGGATACGTCCTTCTTTATTCTGTACCACCATATTACAGTACGCATATCCCGATACATTTTATTAGCTCCTGGATGTATGGAATACTGCGACTGGTGCGCTTCTTGCATCAGATCATTCCTCAGTTCGCCAGTTGGTACGCAAAGCCTCGTACCATGCCACAGTGCTCCGTCACTGGCAATTAAGAATCTTTCAAGTGTTTCTGCCAGCACTTGATCTCTAAGTTTGCAAAGCGTCTCGTCTTGAAATTGTGTCTCCTTGACTTTGTCCATCAGACTTAAACGCACTTGCAACTGCATCATTGATGAACCATCTCCTGGTACAATGGCTTCTCTTTCCAGTTTCTTCATTTCCTCTTCAGGCAGTACAATCTCCAATCCAAGCTTTTCTATGTCTTCCAGCAAATGCCGCTCCTTGGTCAAAAATATTGCCATCGGGTATCGACTAAGTGCATCTGCAACAACATTAGCCTTACCCGGATGATACTGCAGGTCGATGTCAAAATCTTTTATCAGCTCCAGCCATCGTCTCTGTCGCATGTTCAGCTCCTTCTGAGTGAAAACATATTTAAGACTTTTATGGTCTGTAAATATTTCCACTCTCTCTCCGTAGAGGTATGGAGAGGTAATGCTTCCACAGCTTCAGTACAAATATAACTGCTGCAAGCTCCAAATCATGCGTGGGATAGTTCTTCTCATGAGTCCGTAATTGCCTAGATGCGTAAGCAATTACTTTCCCGTGTTGTTGAAGAACACAACCCAATCCTTTACCAGAAGCATCACTGTAAATTGAGAAACCGTCGGTACCTGCGGGTAGCGCAAGTATCGGTGCCGTTGTAAGTCTCTTCTTCAGTTCCTCAAATGCTGACTGGCAAGCTTCAGTCCACACAAATTCTTCATTCTTCTTTGTGAGTTTCGTCATCGGCTCAGCAATCCTAGCGAAGTCCTTCACAAATTTCCGATAGTAGCCAGCTAAGCCCAAGAAACTTCTGATTTCAGCAACTGAACTTGGTGTACTCCACTTCTCAATAGCAGCTATCTTCTTTGGATCCACCGAAATTCCTTCTCCTGTGACAACATGGCCTAGAAAATCTACCTTGTCTAAGAATAATTCATATTTAGATAGCTTACCACAGAGCTTCTCCTTCCTTAAGGTTCCCAAAACTTTTCTCAGGTGCTCTTCTTCGGTCTTCGAGTAGATCAGGATGTCATCGATGAAGACAACAACAAACTGATCCAGGTATTCATGGAAGACCTTGTTCATAAGGTTCATGAATACCGCAGGAGCATTCGTCAATCCAAACGGCATGACCAAAAATTTATACTGACCATATTTGGTGTTGAACACCGTCTTTGGAATATCCTCCTTCCTGACCTTGATTTAATGGTAGCCGGATCTGAGACCTATCTTCAAAAATAGTTTAGCTCCACTTAATTGATCAAACAGGTCATTGATCCGGGACAGAGGATACTTGTTCTTAATGGTGATATTGTTCAGCGCCCGGTAGTCAATGCACATCCGCACAGTCCCATCCTTCTTGGGCACGAACAAGACAGGTGCTCCCCAGGGTGAGGCTCCATCTCTGATAAATCTAAGGGCCTTCAGCTCATTGATTTGGTCCTTTATTTCCTTGGCCTCCTTAGGGTTGACTCTGTAGCATCCCCGAGAAATAGGGAAAGAGCCGGGAACTAGATCAATGGTGAATTCCACATCTCGATCCGGAGGCAATCCTGGAAGACTATCAGGAAAGACGTCCATAAATTCTGCTATGATAGGATGAGAAGGTCCGGGTTCTTCGGTGATAGAGGAGTAGGTAATACCCTCCATATCTTCCGGGGCTCGAGAGATTTCAAACTCCGGCTCTCCAGGTGGGCTAAAGACTACACATCCTCTGTGATAATCTATCAGCGCATGCTGCTTGCTTAGCCAGTCCATTCCTAGGACTACATCATAGTTAGGTAAGGGCATCACAAGTAAGGGTGCTAAGAATTTTTGTCCTGAGATAGTTATAGGGCAGTTACAGGTCTCAGTGATGGGTATGGGTCCACCACCAGTCATAACTCTACATATCTTCTTACTAAATCCCGTAACTAGGTGGTGTACAGATATGAATTTTGTTGCTATAAAACTGTGTGATGCACCCGAATCAAATAATGCTAAAGTAGGATGTGAATGCACATAAATGGAACCTGTGATGACATCAGCGATCGGTTTCTGCTCTGGCTCTTGCTCATCTGCTATTAAGGCAAAAGCTCGCCCAGTCTTCTGTTGGTGTTGTCTAAACTGTTGTTGCTGAGTGGGTAGGGGAGCCTTCTGTGGTGTTGTTCCGATCCGGTTGAATGCCGTGGGGCAGTCCCTCACTTAGTGGGTGGCAGCCACAAACTAGGCAGTGTCTAAGCCTTTTTCTGCAGATGTTCGTCTGATGTCCTGGCCTCTTGCAGAAATCACAAACAGGAATCTGCTTCTGAGGCGCTCTGTCATTGGTCCTCGCCTGATGGTGCTGCTGGTGGTGGTGATGAGGCCTGTTGTTATTGTTGTTGTTAGGCCTCTTCTGGTTACTCTGGAAGTTGCTAGTTCCAGAATACTCCCTCTTTGAACGAGCAGGCTGACTCTTTTCTATATCCTGAGCTCGTATTAGGATCCTCTCGTATGTCTTGGTGCTGCCTGCGATCACAGGGGTACGAATCTCTTCCCTCAGTCCATATCTGAGTCTTTCAGCACGATCGGCGGGGTCAGCAACCAAGTTCTTGGCAAAGCGACTAAGTTGACCAAACTCTGGCGCATATTCACCAACCGTCATGTTCTCTTGCTTCATATTCTAGAATTGTCTTTCCATCTCCCGCAACTCTGATGTTGGAAAGAACTTCCTGCGAAACAATCTCTTGAAGGTGTTCCAGTCAAGCTGCCTGTCCTGGAGTCGGGGTTCATTCCGATACCAGGTGCTTGCTATATCTAGCAGTTGGAGTCCCACAGCTTCAACTTGGAGGTCATCAGGAAGTCGGGCGACACTTAGGAGACGCTCCATGCTGTCGAGCCATTCGTCAGCATAGATAATTCCTTCGGTTCCCTTGAAGGGTCGAGGGCCCAACTTCTTGAATTTCTCAATATATCTGACTTTAGCAGGCCTTGGTTCCGATTGTGCTGCTTCTCCTCTCTCGAGGGCAGCCATAGCCAAGTTGTGGGCATTCTCCATGCCTTCTCTCATAATCGCAGTCTGTTCGCGATGAGCTTCAGCTTGGACTCTGGGCCTCAACACTACTAAAATATGATCTATTAGCGACGTAAGTTAGCGACGGCGTTAAATTACGTCGCTATATATAGAATTCAGCGACTCCTTTATATAAATATCGCAAAACGTCGCTATTCAGCGACGTTCAGCGACAGATATAAAATTACGTCGCTGAAGAGCGACGTTACGTCGCTGGATTATTAAAATATGTCGCCAGTTTACGACGTTTAGCGACGTCCTCATGTGACGTCGCTAATATTTTTACTTAGGGCACAGCGTTTCGTTTTTCCCACTCACTCGAAATTTCCAATTTTTCCTTCCCCCCCTCCGGCGATTCCTTCGGCGACCGCTTCCCCCCCCCCCCCCCCCCCGGCGACTCCCTCCCCCCCCGGCGACTCCCTCCCTCTCCGGCGACCCGTACCCCCCCCCCGTCGACCTCCTCCTCCTCGAGCTCAGGTAAACCCTAACCTCCTCCTCCTACTCCTCCTCCTCCTCCTCCTCCTCTCCCACGGACACACACACACACACGGACACACACGCACACACACACGCACACACACACAGAGACACACACACACACACGGACACACACACAGATGGACACACACACACACACACTGGACACACTGTGTCATGTTGTGGTGGACACGAGACACTATGTTGGACACGTACACATAGCCTAGATCCTTTACCAACCATTTATTTTCTATTTTAACATGTTTAATTAGGTGTACTCACATGTGAATTTTGCACAAGGCGAAGCTACTGTGTATATTGTATTGATGTAATAAGCTTTGGTACTTCAATTCTGGTTGAAACTCCACCTGTTATTAGCTTTCTTCATCAATGCTACTTGACTTGTTTGAAAGACAAGTGAGGGACATTTTTTCTCTTATATCCTCTTATTGATTTATATGGAATAAAGAACTGCCTCAATTCTTACAGCCAAGGATATTTACTGCTTATGTAACATCTTTAGTAGCACTCTCTTCTTGTGATGACAAACATTATACATTTTCGTGCTTTGTTTATTGTGTTGGTTTTGAATTATTAATTCTACACATGGACTAAAATATGGGCATGTTGATATTTGAGTTGATTCTGGACTGAAATCTGGGCATGTTGGACCCTCAATATGGTGGCGTAATATTCTAGATCATAATATGATATATCATATACCGTAATGTGATATACGTTTACTACTTTGTATGTTTTCCTAAAATTGCTATCTTCAGCTCTAGACCTGTTTCAGTTTTGATGCTCAATGGGTTCTTTTTTCCTCTTGAACTCTCAATATAGTTTCAAGGAGTCAACATTTCAATATACAATATATCGGCCGATACTTTAAAATTATATGAAATAGTAGTCACCCCCAAGGTTGACTATTTTTACTGAAAGTCAAAGTAGAGTAAACATCTGACCTAGATTGGACTAAGAGTTGACAAAGTCAACTATAGGTCAACCCTTGACCTAGTTTGACCTTGTTTTACTTTGTTTGACTTAGCTTGACCTTGTTTGACTTTGTTGTCTTCATGTTTGTTAAATGACACCCAGATACTAGTTTTAGTTGTTTAAATGACACCCAGATACTAGTTTTAGTTTCAGTTTGCTTTGGTAACTCACTATTGCTCATTACTTGGTACTAGTTTTAGTTGATTGCGTTTTTTTAAGTCTAAACAAATGACACCCAGATATTACTTGTGTGTATGAGATAGCTTGAGTTGACTCTGATCATTATTGGTACTTGAATTATAGGTTAGGCTTGTATAGCCTTGAATGGTGTGTGCTAGCTAGTATTGGGATACCAATAGCGATAAGGTAAAGGGTACCTTGGTAGGTCATGACTAGAAATAGGATATTTGACTTAGATTTGACCTTGTTTGACCAAGGTTGACTATTTGACCTAGTTTGACCTTGTTTGACTTTGTTTGACTTAGCTTGACCTTGTTTGACTTAGTTTGACCTAGTTTGACCTAGTTTGACCTTGTTTGACTTTGTTTGACTTTGTTTGACTTAGCTTGACCTTGTTTGACTTAGTACAACCTAGTTTGACCTAGATTGCATATCATTGTTATTAGTAACTGTTCGCTACTAATGTGTGTCCCATAATACGACATAATATACGAATTTGTGCCTGTTGGATAATGTGTGTCCATCTTTGCAGAATTATTTTCAAATGGATATGAATTACTACTTGCGGAATCATTCATGGATGTACAATCGTCGTCCTGATGATATGTGTGGTGTGCGGGATGAATACATAGCGGGAGTAGAGCAGTTCCTGCAGTTTGCTAAGGCGTTCCCTCAGTACATGGACGGCACCAAAATTAAGTGTCCGTGTGTGAAATGTCATAACGTGAAATATTATCCAGAAGTGGAAGTGACATATTATTTGTACTCGAGGGGTTTCACGCCTAATTACTATCAGTGGACCGTACACGGAGAACTTGTGTCTTTAGCATCAGAGCCGGAGCCTTATGTTGAGCCGTATATGCATGCGGGACCTAATTTTGTTTCCGATAATCATGCATACGACGATGGGTGCGTGAACATGGTTTTCGACGCTGCGGGGCCTAGTTTCGTTCATGATGCACCTGAGGAGGCACCGAACGCCGATGCTGCACAGTTCATGGAGTTGCTGGAGAATGTAAGGACTCCATTGTATCCTGGTTGTGAGGATCATTCACCGTTGGAGGTGGTTACAAGACTGTTGAGCATTAAGTCAGATTTTAACATGTCGCAAGAATGCTACAACCGAGTGTTGGAGTTGATTATAGAGATCTTGCCGGCGGGTGCTAAGTTGCCTAAAGACTTCTACCGGTCTAAGAGGATGGTGAGATCGCTCTGGATGGGATACGAGAAAATTGATTCCTGTCGCAATGGGTGCATGCTGTACTACAAAGACGACAAGGATGCAGATGTGTGCAGATTTTATGGTGCTGATCGCTATAAGACAACTAGTACAGGAAGGTCTACCGGTGCAAGAAGACCGACCGATTCAATATACTACTTGCCTTTAACGCCGCGGTTGCAAAGATTATTTATGGTGAAAGAGACGGCCGAAAATATGAGTTGGCACATACGAGAACAGATTGAAGGAGTGTTGGATCACCCATCCGATGGAGAAGCGTGGAAGCACTTTGATCGAGTGTATCCAGATTTTGCTTCAGATCCGCGAAATATCAGGTTGGGACTATCTTCTGACGGTTTTACTCCTTTTGGTCTTTCGGGATCCCAGTATTCGTGCTGGCCTGTGATTGTTACTCCGTATAACCTACCGCCTTGGATGTGCATGAAGACTCAGTACATGTTTCTAACCGTTATAATTCCTGGTTCGAACAATCCCAAGAGGAACATTGACGTGTACTTACAGCCTTTGATAGATGAGTTGAATCAGTTATGGGAAGTAGGCGCTAACACGTACGATGTTTTCAGGAAGCAGAATTTTCAGATGAAGGCAACCCTTATGTGGACTATCAACGACTTTCCGGCCTATGGAATGTTATCTGGATGGAGCACTCATGGCCGTCTCTCATGTCCGTATTGCATGGACCGTAGTAAGGCTTTCCGCTTGAAACACGGCAGAAAGCCGTGCTTCTTTGATTGTCATCGACAATTTCTGCCAAAAGATCATCCGTTCAGAAGGAACAGGAATGCTCTCCGTGCCGGCGTTGTAGAGAAGGGTGATCCACCGCCAAGGTGGTGCGGAGACACGATATAGGAGGAGGTTAAAGATTTTCCAAGTGCTATCGAAGATCCTACAACTGGGTACAAGTGCGATGGATTTGGTAGAGTTCATAACTGGACAAAGAGGAGCATATTCTGGGATCTGCCATACTGGAGTACCAATCTGATCAGACATAATCTTGATGTCATGCATATTGAGAAGAATGTGTTTGATAACATAATTAATACTGTGATAGACGTAAAGAGAAAAACGAAAGACAATCCCAAGGCCAGGTTGGACTTAAAAGAAATATGCAAACGCCCTGCGTTGCATTTGATACAGCAGAATGGAAAACAGTTCCTTCCGAAGTCAATTTTTTCGCTGGACAAGGAGGATAAAGTGAGACTTTGTCGGTGGATCCAGGGCCTAAAATTTCCAGACGGATATGTGTCAAATCTGAGAAGATGTGTCGATCCGAAGGAAAACAAATTGACGGGTATGAAGAGCCACGATTGTCACGTATTCATGGAGAGGTTAATTTCGATTGCATTTCGGGAATTCTTACCGCAGGCAGTTTGGGATCCATTGACGGAGCTTAGCATATTCTTCAGGGAACTTTGTTCTAAGAAATTGCTCGTTGATCGTCTAGAAAAGCAAGAGAAGGACATTGCGGTAACACTATACAAGCTAGAGAGGGTGTTTCCTCCTGGATTCTTCGACTCTATGGAGCATTTGCCGATTCATCTATCCTATGAGGCACGTGTTGGTGGACCCGTCGAATATCGATGGATGTACCCGTTCGAGCGACATTTGAATCACCTAAAAAGAAAGGTGAAAAATAAGGCACGGGTCGAGGGTTCTATTTGTGAAGCCTATGTTCTCGAGGAGATTACAAACTTTTGTTCGATGTATTTCAAGCCTCATGTTGTAACTAATAGAACGAGAGCTTCCAGAAACGACGAGGGAGATCATGAAAGTAATGATACAATACTGAAGGTATTCAATGCTCCAGGAAAGCCATCGGGTAAGATGAAAAAGAGATATCTGAACGATGATGAGCTAAGGGCTGCTCAGGTGTATGTATTACTCAACTGCGACGAGGAGAAAGTAGAGAAACTGGAGGGGTAAGTAATTAATACGTCTATATTATTTTAATAGTGTTAATTATTATACTATTATATTAATTGAACGATGTTGTTTTCAGCATATTTAATGATGATGTGAGGTCGGGTAGGCCACACATAACAGAAGAAGAACTAGAACAAGAAATGAGGCATTATTTTCCATCATGGTTGAGTGCATATGTAAGACTTGAGAACTCTGTAATTACCTTTTTGTATATGCACTTGATTGAGAATGAGCTTAATTGCTTCTTTCGTGGTATTTAGGTCGATCGTCCATACGCAAGACTTGAGAATGAGTCTATTAGAACGCTAGCCAAGGGACCAATTTATGCTGCAAAAATATGGCCAAGCTATTGTGTTAATGGGTTTAGGTTCAAGTCAACAACTTGCCCGATCAGAGACAACTTTGTGGATCTCGATTCCACCAAAAATAGCTGTTTGTGTATCAGATCTTCGAACTACAAAGATGTTGATGCGGGCAACGATTTCTATGGCATGTTACGGGAGATTGTGGAGCTGACATATAGTTATGGAATAGAGCCTGCTAAGATTGTGTTATTCAGGTGTGATTGGTTCGATCCGATTGAAGGTCAAGGTTGGAAAGTAGACAAGCACGGTCTTGTTGATATAAACTATCGGCGTCGATATCAAGCCTATGAACCATTTGTCCTATCAAGTCAGGCTCAGCTCGTGTACTTCACAAGTTATCCTAAACGGGGAACAACAAGGTCGGACTGGTGGGCAGTATGCAAGACCAAAGCTAGAAATACCTTTGAGGTTGACGATATAGCTTATCAACAGGATGAACTACCTCTTGTAACAAATATTATAGAAGTGGACACGACGGAAGTTTCCTATTACACATCTAATTGTGTAGAAGAAGTAGAATTATCTGAAGAGAAAGATGCAGATAAAAGTGAAGATGTAGAGGAGGAAGAAGAAGAAGAAGAAGTAGATGAGCTAAACGAACTAGATGAATTTTCAGAAGAGGATTAAATCTGTACGTTTGTTTTATCATCGTATTTGACACTTTAGTGACACTTCTATCATATAAATCTGTGACACTTCAGTGACACTCTATTGACACTTTTATTGACACTTCAGTGACACTTTTTGACTATGATATTTTCCAAAAATCTGTGATGTCTATCATATAAATATGTTTTTTTGTTTTATTGTCATATGTTTTATTGTCAGGTATGACTAGACCATTCGGACGACGCGGAGGATTATATATTAGGCAGTCCCGTCAGCTTCGGGCTGGGGATGGAGAGGGCAGTTCCGTACCCTCATCCTCATCTCCGAGTACGCCAGTATACCATTCTGTTCCCGGTCCATTACCGGGACAGGCTAGTTCTAGCAGGTTGGCGACTCCTCCCTCGTCGTCCAGCCTTCCTGTTCCCGGTCTATTACCGGGACAGGGCAGTTCTAGCAGGTTGGCGACTCCTCCCTCGTCGTCCAGCCTTCCTGATCCCGCGTCCAGCATCCCTGATCCCCCGTCCAGCATTCCTACTGTCGACGGCTCTATGGAGGGAGCCCACGCCGATCATATGGAGGACGGCGATCAGACTGATCCTGCCCAGGCAGGAGGTGAGAGCGACCCTCCATGCGCTCCCCCGGGCGAGACGCGTATGGAGATTTGGACGGACGGGCCTATGAAGTAAGTTAATTAATTATTATATATTTCTCAAATGATTATATGTACATATATATTCATGAAAAATTATTATTGTATAGATATCGGCCTTCTGCAGTACAGAGACAGCTGGGGACATTTGTGAGGCAGAACTATGGTGGGCCTTGGCTCAACTACTCAGATGCTCCCGCAGATAGGAAGGCCTTTTGGTTCGCCCACTTCAAGGTAAAAAATTTGTTTATTTTTAAATTTTAATAATCATTTGTGTATATTATACAACTTTTGTATTTTACTTCTTGTAGAGGACCTATTTCTATCCACCACACCGGGCGGCGAGGATCGAGGGCCAATTTTCTGCCGTCATAGCCAAGCTCATCCGTGATGCGATCGACGACCAGAAGCGTCGTGATCGTGCCGGACGTCCGATCCAGGGTTGGATTACGCCAGAGCAGTGGACTGCGATGAAGGCTAGATTCAGCGAGCGCCAGTACCAGGAGCGGTCTGAGAAGGCCAAGGTGGCGCGGTCGAGCGCCGGTAAGTGGTGTGGCGGCTCCATTCCGATGACGGAGCATTTTTGTCGTCTGGTACGTTTCCTATGACGGACATTAATTTATATATAGTTCGATATAATGTTTAATACTAATAATAGATAATATATTTTAACAGGTAAAGAAGGGTGAGGACCCGAACATGGTGACCGTCTTCCTGGTCACCCATCGGAGGGCTGGGGACTTCATTGACGAGAGGACGACGCAGGCATATGTAAGTTCTATTCAACTAATATTAACTGACTATAATTTAGAAAACAGGAAAATAGATATCAATATAGACTTTAGTAAACACTTACACGTTAGCAAATATGTTCTAGCCCGAGTTTGTTCGGCTACAGAAGGAGGCGGCTGATGCTGCTGCTGCTGCTAGTGCGCAAGCAGAGGGAGGGGCTGGTACTTCCTCCCAGCCGCCTGCAGAGCCATCGCCGGACGAGCTCTGGATGACCGCCGTTGGCGGTCTTCAGAAGGGTACGTACTACGGTACGGGATCCTACGGCGCGTATTTGGCTTCGGAGTCATCCCGGGCCCCCTCTGTCAGTGCACAGTCTCCGGCTACGCAGGCGTCGTCACGAGCTGAGGATGTTCTTCGTCAGATCGAGGAGCTGCGTCGCGAGTTGCAGCAGCAGATTTCTGATGCGGTCGAGCGACGATCCGACCCTCCGATCGTCACCGGACGATTTGATGCGGTCGAGCGCAGTATACAGGAGCTGATGAGTCTGCATCAGGCTGCAGCTGCCAACTTGCAGACGCTCACCGAGTCTACGCAGCGCACGGAGCGTAGACAGCTCGAGCTGGACGGATCGCAGAGGAGCCTTTCTCTCTCAGTCGCTCAGTATACTGAGAAGGTGGTGAGTGCCCTTGCTGCGCATGGTGAGCGACTGTGAGAGCTGGAGCAGGTACGTCCTCCGGGTCTATCGACGGTGCCGACTCCAGATACTGCACTGCCTCCGGCGCCGACTCCAGACATTGTACTGCCTCCTACTGCCCCTACGGTACAGCTCATCCAGGAGCAGTATGACTACATTCTATCCCAGTTACGCGGCAGGGGTCCGCAGTAATTTTATTGGTTTTTTTATGACTTGTATGTATTGGCCCTATGGGCAAATTGTTTATTCATACACTGTTGTTTATACACTTGGTGGGAGACTTTTTATCATCTTCCATTTTTATTTGACTCTATTGGATGTTTGTGAGGATGTGTGTCTTTGATATTTACTTTGCACTGCCTCCTATTTTTATTGTGATATTTACTGTGATATCTGCGACGGGATGACAAATATACCTACGCTGGGTTATAAGCGATGATCTGATATACAAAGGAGATGCTGCCGAAATTTTAAAAAAATATATTGTGTATTTTTGTTATGATGTGTGTCTGTATTTACAGTGAATGTGAAATACAGTGTTCGGAACCATCGACAGTTTCGATTACTGTTGTATGTTTTATCTTGGATAGAAATAGCAACAGTTCAGGGTGCACTTCTGAGAGCTTCATTTTCACGTCCTTCACTTTCTCGGACGTCGTAAAGGTTCCCGAGAAGGTGAAGGACGTGAAGAGGAAGCTCTGAGAAGTGCACCCTGAACTGTTGCTCTTTCTATCAAAGATAAAACATACAACAGTAAGCGAAACTGTCGATGGTTCGAACACTGCACTTCACACACACTGTAAACACAGACACACAGCATAACAAAAATATCAATTATATTTTTTTTAAATTTTTTTTATATTAGCAACGTATAGCGACGTTCTGCGACGTACTGCGACGTCACACAGACGTCGCTATACGTCGCTAACTAGCGACGTGACGTCGCTCGACGTCGCTAATATACGTCGCTACGATGCCCACGTGGCCACGTGGATGCCATGCCTCGTCATCATTTACAAACTTTTGAAGCGTCGCTAGTGGTCGCATTACGTCGCAATGTTGGCGACGTACTTATACGTCGCTCTCTGTCGCTCATTTGGCGACGTCTAGCGACAATAGACGCCGCATCGCAAATAGCGACGTTCGGCGACGAAATTACCATCTGCGACTTGCCTATAAGCGACGTAGGTTTTTCGTCGCTAAATACGTCGCAAATCAGTGTTAGCGGGCACTCCTGACGTCGCTAAATACGCCGCGTCTCCTGACGTTGCTAATCTGGGTTATTTTAGTAGTGCAAGCACTCCTCGTAACAGGCCTACGAGGTCGGTAGGGTCCACGGGCACTGGTGGGGCAGCTGGATCGGGCACTACCATAGGGGCTTGTTGTTCAGTCCAAGAAGATGTAGGATTTGTCACTTGAGTAGTAGTGTAAAATCTATGGGGTGCTGGTGCATTATGGGGACGATCGGTCAGCTGCCAAGGTGTAGGATCCGGACTTGATTGAGGAGGTAGGGTGTGATCGGGTGATGACAACCCATCGCCAGCAGTGTTGGTCTTGTCTGTGGCCATACTCTGGAAGGTTTAGGATTACAAAACATAAGCAAGGTAGCCTACCAGTCTATAACAAACAAAAATATTTATTTATAATATATTTTGGTCCTATGTTGTGACAAATTAATGTTCTAATGTTCTAATTGTTCCTAGATATGTTTACCTAAGTTGTTGATCGGACCTGCATGGGCCACCACTAAAACATGTCACGACCCGGTCCCAAATTATTGGGTCGAATCGGATCATGTCCAGCCTGCACCGTTGTGAGACGGCGGCAGTAAGCTGTATCCACTTGCAAGTAATTTCAACAACATGTTGTATTTGTCACAACTTCTAAAATTACGAATATTAAAAACTTTGTCCAACAGAAAGATACATCTGATACATCTGATAATATAAAACTATAATAAACTGTCTTAAATTCAAACATAATAACTAGAAAAGAAATGTCATCATCTAGAAAGTTGGCTCATCAGCCCTGAGATCAGTATCCTCCGATTGGAACTCTGGCAGCACAGCTGGGTAAAGCTCGGGATCGTAATAGCTATTAATCAATAGCTCAGCTTCTTCAATGGGACCTATTGGGGGTGGAGGATCCAGTCAGGAAAGGAGCAAAGTAAAATTATGAAAATCTAACAATTCAAATAATAATGGATTAATTGCAATCTTAACAGTTTGAAATATTTAAACAATATTTTCCATGTAATTTTCCAACAATTAAAAATAATGTAATTTTGAATAGGTAATGTATATGACCGGCCTGGGTTGTACAATAGTATCCTAGCAAAACGATACGGCTTATCCCCGTGTGTAAGAGGGGTAAGCTCGCACAATTATGCAATATGAAGGTATTGGTCATAAAACACTACACTACTCCCCCAATATTCTACAATCAATAATAATTAATACTCTAGGAGAGAGTTCCGTGTAGCAATGTGGTTTAAGCATGCAATTAATAATTACTAATTAAATTGCTAAATAAACATAACCATACTTTTCTTGGTTTATGACTGGATTGGGAGTCGGTACCGGAAAAGTCAAACTTGTCCTCGAAATCCTACAGTTAAGAAGTTCTGACTTAGAACCATCATCATTGAATCATATCTAGGTGTGTTAGTTACAATCTCTAAATTTAATCCTAGTCAAGTTTTATGTTATCATAACACGTTTATCGATGCGATTTAAAATCATTAATTTAACGAAATAAAAGTCAAGTTAACATTTATTGGAAAAATTTGCATTTTCCGATTATTTGGCAAAACTTTGTATTTTGTAATATATCTAAAACTAGGTTTTTCTTTAAATTAAAAAAACGTGAATTTGTTTAAATAATACAAACTTATATTTTATTATTAACTAAATATGGGAAAATTATTTAATTTTCTATGTAAAATAAATATTCAATTTATTATTCTACGCGTTTATCGATAACTAACGAAACCAGACAAACCAAAAAGAAACCAAAACTATATTATACAATTACAAAACCACAGAGAAAGAAATAAAGACTGGGCTTATGCCCTTACAACACTCTACATAAATTAAATGAATTAAAGTAATTAAATTTCTGGTGAACTCTGAACGCCGGGAAGCAGTCCATTCAGCAGACCGAGGCCCTGCACCCAAAATACTATTGGCCAGTAACACGTTCTAAAATAATAATTTAATTTAATTTATAAAAATATGGTAAGTCTCAGACTTGGTCCAAAGTGACATGTTGCATTCTAGCTTATGCCTCAACGTCCGAAAATTCCGATTTCGTTTGCATTTCGCTAGGGCCCATGGACCGATATGGTCGTCGCCCGAAACGATAATTGAAAACCAAACAACAAAACCGATTGGAAATCCTTTTAATAAATCTTTTGCAAAGGCCCTTTTTGAAATAATATTTTAAAATCATTAAGAGAAAATTGGACAACATCTCCTCTGTAACTGGGATAACCCAATAATGGGAAGATAACAACCAACACCAAAATATTCCAAACCACACAAAATAATCCCAAATCAGAGATACCAAATATCCAATCTAAATATAGATTTTTATTCCAAAACCAAAATCAATAATCACAGCACACAGAACTCTTTCCGAAAATAAAATTCGAAAAATCGAAAACACAGAACCATTCTAAGAAGAATGGTCACATAATGATTCCGAAGGGTCACAGAATGATTCCGAAAGGTGGTCGGGAAAATCCGAAACCACAATCGCAACGAATCGATCCGATTATCATAGCGGGATCGGGGACCATGTCATCATCGACACTATGGGAGGGACACAGGGACACGAAAATATACCTCAGGTGCTCGGCTAGAGCTATCAGATGTAAATAGAAGAAAAATGAAATCCGCGGTCTCGGGAAAAACTCCAGAATACGCGAACAGCAAAGATCGGCCACGGGAACCCGTGGGGTCACCAGAAGGTCGCGGGTCGGGAACGACAGCGGGGAGACGCTGGGCCGGGGCACGGGGCGCACGAAGGGGGCGGTCGGCCGACAGGATCGGGACAGCAGCGGCGGAAGGCTGTTCGGGCCGCGCGCGCGCTGTGCACGGACGAAGGGGGTCGGTGGCCGGGCGGTCGGCCTGGGGCCGCGGGTGTCACGACCCGCACCCACTTTTCGGATACGAGACGTGTCCAAGCCAGCCTACGCCGCAGAGTCGGCGGTAGAACGCTGTCATGTCTGCAATAAATAAATGCTCAAAACACAACATTTGCTGCTCATTCACATTTCTAAATTTGTTACAACATTTACAAGATTTATATTTAAAGGAAAATGCAAAGTTCACACAATTAATGAAAATGACAACTAGTTCCACTATCTAGGTCGGCCTCAGCATACCCATGTCTTCCCAGTGCTAAGAGTGATCGCGGCTAAACCTGAAAAATATTAGTTTCCAGTCAGAAATGGAACAAGTACACAAACCGACGACAATACGAAAACACAATAGAATTAACAAGACATGAAAATAACATATAAGAGATAAAAATTGGAAGATAACTGATGACATGGCACGATGGAGAAATAAAGAAAAAATAAAAGACATCTACCTAGGTGGTGTAAAATATTTGTTTCGACATGTGAACGGCTAGGGGGTAAATCTGGCTCACTGCACGTGTCGTGTGCAGCTGCTATCATGCAAGAATAGACATATTGGGGATAGTTCTGGGTAGTCCACATGTCTACTAAGATATTTTCCCTCCCGACTACTCCGTGTGACGAGCGTGACAACAAACAGCAAGATATATGTATAGACATGAAATAAAAAGACTACTATGAATCGGAAAGCAATCATAAAGTGCACTTGCCTGAGGTCCTTAGCTGGTGAAACCAATAATAATATACCACTCAATGAGCCACAATCAGTCAACACATGAAGAAGTCTCCAGATGCTGAAATAAATATTACCAATGTTCTCAGAATAGTCAAATTAGCTAGGATTGCCTGTCCTTAAGTCCAATTTTGGACACAGAGGAAAAACGATAATTTTGGGTCAAATCGATGTCCGCCGTTGGATCCGCTTTGCACCGAAAAGCGTGCCAGAGTCAACGGTCTCTAAAGTCATCAAACTACATGTCAACAGGTTTGATTTTTCGATACGAACCCAACCGTATGTCCAAAGTTGGATTCCGGCGGGCCGTGCACAAAATCGTCTATTGAATGGGACCATGGGGCCCGCAAAACGGCGTTCCGATTCAACTGTCTCAGAATTGGACCAAACTTGGCATACAGGACCAGAAAAATGATATGGTCCTGTTGGAGCAAGTTTCGTCTCGATCTGACGAGCGTGCACGAAGTAATTGGGAAACTTGCACAGAGGCCGATACGGTAAATTTCGACGGATACGCATCAAATTCGTCGCGCACACGCGACCAATTTGAATTCCGTCAAATCCCACACGACCACGAAGTCGTTACGCACCTTTTGATGCCTTCGGTTCGCGACCACGTCGCCCGAAATAGCGGGACGCACGTCGTATCGGATGGTTTTTCACGTTTTCAACTATTTCGAAATTAGATTTTTGTTGAACTTCTTCAGCGATTTAATTCATGCTCACACATCGAAAAATAGAACTACAAGTTGCATTTTAATCTTGGTTATGTTAACTATAATTCTGTTCAATTAGTTTCTGAAAACTAGTAAAGCGTAGATCGAAATTCGGCTTCCAAATATAGGGTTTGGACGATCCTATACCCTGTTTTCGAACAGTTATCGGTCGATCTTTGGGTCAAAATAAATCTAGTTTTAACTACATTCTTCTTGAATCTATTTACAGGGACACGAAGTCGTATAGTTTGGGTACATACCAGAGGAATCGGTTCGAGAAACGATCCACCGTGCGTGAAGGATTCCTGCGACGAAGTGGCACCTCTGCACGTGTGCGCTGTCGTTCCCGTCCGCGCCTATACGCGCACGCACTGTGTCTCCGGCGATCTCCGACGCTCGTGCGGCGGCGCGCGGCGGCGTGGTTGGTCGCCAGTTGTCAGGAAGGAGGCGCCGTGGCTTAGGCTAGGGTTTTAGTTAAAATCTCTCGATCTCTCTCCAATATATGTACGCTGTGTATGGGTTGCGGGCGGGTCGAGTCTCTCTGCTGCTCGGTTTGGAGAAGTTTTGTGATGGCTGGGCCGGGCCGGGCCTGTGAGGCCTTGGGTTGGGCTGGGATTCTTTTCCATTTCTTTATACTTATATATATACATATAAATATATACAAATACCTATATATATATATACATATAAATATATACAAATACCTATATATACGCATATACATATATATAAATATATTCACACACAATAACCAATTAATATCCATATATACGCATATATCTATATACATACATTTTATATTATATATTTATATATACGTACACATATTTATATATATACACATGCACACATATTATATTATTTATTTATTTATACATACATACACATTAACACATATATAGTATATTTATTTATATCTATGCGTCCAAAACTATATATATATATATATATATATATATATATATATATATATATATATATATATATATATATATATATATATATATATATATATATATATAAAATATATATATATATATATATATATATATATATATATATATATATATATATATATATATATATATACATATGTTTATATACGTACATATACATATATAAGAATATTTATATATGTACACGTACATGTATACATTCAAACCTAAAGAATAAAATATGCTAAATACAATTTATAATAGAAATACCATATACCTAAGTCTATATACAAAATTCACATAAATCGAATACAATATTATTTTATATATATATATAAGCCTATTTTGCCATATACCATAAATACGCTTCTATATATATATATATATATATTTTTTTTCCAACACATTTGTTAAGGACAATTATTTACTATATTATCAACAAAATATTATTTAGTATTAAGAACTTATAATATACATAAATACAACCACCTTCGTGAACTCGGCTATCGGGTCACTAAATTAGAATAGTGGTACGACATACGTCTAGATGGACGCCTTTGGTCTCACTACGAGCCTACACAGGATACGGTTGGGTTCGGGTCAGTTTGGTGCGACCGAGTCTTCTAAAATCAATAATCTAAATATTAAATAATTAAAACGTCTTTAGAGGTTAAGTCGCAACTTGACCTGATTTTCCTAGTTTGGGCGTCACTATGGCTCGGCCTTTCCTACCAGGACTAATTCACTAGTCAAAGCACGCCACTGTACTAGCCGTGCCATGATTCCTAGTCGTCTTGTACTTCAAAACTCAACCCTGGCTAAAATCATCTACCGTAATAATTAATTAAATAATCATTTATAAAATTCTAAAATCACTATTTAAATCAAATAAATAATAATAAAAAATATTTTCAAAAATTTCCGAGAAGGGGAGCTACAAATCTATCCACCTTAAAAATAATTTCGTCCTCGAAATTCTAATTCATAACTATTCTTTAAAATTCAAAAAGAAAGTCTATCTTAACCTTAATCTCCTTAAATTTTTTAATTCCTCAAAATAGTTTATAACTTTCTCTAGCTATTTATAACTCTGAACACTCGAGGACTTCTACCCACCTTTGGTCGCACTACTCCCTCAGAGGTATGTACCTACAGCTTTATAATCATTCAACTACTTGCTAAAATTTCTACCAATAGATATCTACTTGCTTATGGCCTCTATAATTCTCTCCTACCTATCACGCAACCCTAAAATCAACAAGCTCAAATTTATGCAAGTAGCTAAGAAATATTAGTAAATTCTAATAAGTATGACCATTCGTCACTCTACAATAGGAAGGATAGGGAGATAGGGAAAATAATCGAGAGCGATTATGAAGCTCCCAAAGTGGTAGAGGGTATCAAATAATGTAGACAGAAAGAAAGTTTACGAACCATTGTCTTATTTGCTAGATTGGGCTACTCTAGTTCAGTCACTTGCTACGTCGAAGAACGCTTCGCTCTTAGAGGGCTTGCAATCCATGCAATACAAAAGTTCTGTTCTCGAAATTCTAAACAAGGTTTCACGATAGAACGGAATTTGAGAAATCAAGGTTGTAATCTTTTCCGTGGTTATTTAAACACACGAGCAAAGATTATGAATGCAATATAAGATCGTATCGCGACTTCCAAGTAGATGGGATAAAGTTTACGAATGGATTCACATTCTAAGGGATGGAGATTACATAATAGATATAGGGGCCGATTTCAAATAGTTCAGTTCTATAGTCCAAATATGGTGGTATGTCTGGATGGATTTTACTGGGTCTTCATGAGTTCCCTATCTGGCAGCAATCGTTGGTTGGATGAACCTTGGATCTTAATCTATATGGACTAAACAAGATCCCAAGATAAAACTATGTCTGCTAGGTTAGGGTAACCTAGAATAGGCTTTAACCCAAGTGGTTGAGCTAGTTGCCAGCCAGGTTGGTTCGCTAAGTTCCTAAAGTCCAAAATGCGCATTCGGTAACTTTTGTGTTTAAGTAGCACAAGAGGTCTCTATCAAGTGGCACAATAGTGGCATGTGCGTAGTGGGCTTCGAGTAGGTCACCACCATATATTGGGTCGAATGAACTGAGTCAAGGTTGAGGCTCTAGTGGAAGTCGGAAAGTATACCGGTGTTGTGGTAAGGGTTATAGTTAGTCCTTTTGTCCTGAAAGTCGTACCAAAAAAATAGAGTACAAGGGGACGGGTTTGAGTGGGACATGATATACCTAGATGAAGGTGGACTCGTCTAGATCTTGCATATAAAATTTGTTGGAAGGTAACAGCTGGCCACGTGCTCCGAATATTAATGACACGGCCGGTGCACAAAATAATCTAAAGGGAAAGTGGGAGTCTATGGGCACTAATTATTATCCTAATGGAAGTTATTCTAATCATTCGGTAATCCTATTATATCCTAAAATTTTGGAAGGCTTACCGTTTACTCGCCTTAGAAGCTAGGACATGGTTTTAGGAATGACGTGGTTAGGAGGATTCCGATAGTAGCTTGAGGGTCGAGAGGAGAACGAGTAACTCAAGGCAAGGTTCCCGTCACAGGGCTGGCCGATGGTAGCTGCACTTGTATATACAACTAGCATAGCCATGGGGATACTCTCTATCTATCAAATACGAGCGTTCGTCTTTCCAATTAGTGAAAGACAAAAGCAATAAGGAGTTCAAGAAAGATGTCATCGAATACAATTGTGTGATTCAAGGGCAGATGTATAATTCAAAAGAAATTGTCAATACAGTCGCGGGTGAGATCCTAGAGATATCTACATCTCAATCCACGTAGGACAATTAGATGAAAAGCGAACCAATTGCATCATGGTTGATCAGACCGTAATACAATGATTCTGATTAGACAATATGTTAGCGGGCGTCCCCAATAAAATATGTCTTGAATCAAGCTCGATAAAAGAGTAAGCTTGCAAAACTAGGCTGTAATAGCAGCATTGGTCAGGATAGTCAAAATACAAGTATGGAAGATTTTTGAAAGGAGGAATAAGTAGTTTGAGTTTTGGAAAAATCAAAACCTTACCTGGTGTTATTGCTTATACAGTCAATCCTACTATCTTCTATTCATAAAGGCCTTGGTCGACTAATGGGTTATGAAACTCTAAATTCTATATTCTAGGTAAATCTATTAATATCAGTCAACTACCTTGTCAATAGATCACAAGGACCACGGATTGCTAGATTGAGAAACATGCTACCCTACTTATAGAGCTCCCACTAGTATTGGCTTTGGGTCTTATGGGACATACATGACATTTCTATTCTCTTTAGTATCCTAAATTGGTAATCACGTCTGAAGTCATTTCATCGAGAATTATGCCTCGCCTGTATAATCTGGCTGTGACAAGCCCTTGGTTCCGTGATTCAGGTGTGATAAGCTATCAGGTGCTCTACCTTATATTGACACAAGAGTATCTAAGATCTAAAAAGGTCAACTACGACATAGTTTTAGCAATGTTCTATAACCTATGATCCTCGAAATGATTTTAATTCTATGGGTTGTGCCTCGCCAGTGCGCTACTGGCTGCAGTGAACCCACACTCTCCGCTCTCAGGTAATTGGCGACAGTGCGCTGCTGTCTAGTCATCGCAGTCGTTTAATTACTCTAACTATATTCCTAAGAACGTCAAAGAGCTGCTAGGGATTCGACTTAGTTGACTATGGTAGAAAGCGTAAACGCCTGCCTGTAAGTCTCAATCCTTAAAGTAAAAAGGTTGACCGGGGGAATTAACTGACGACAAGGAAAATAAGGACATCCTAACATTTATCTCAAATATATTCCAAATAGTGGAGGGAAAAACTTTGAATCAAATCTAACTCGGAATTCATACAGGAGTAACAGAATCAGAAATTATAAACTAACTCCTTACAGCAAAAGAGAATTTAAAATAGACAATTCTATCTTATGATATAAGATTTATATCTAATAAAGCAAAAAAAATTAAACAGTTTATCAAAATTAACGCCTTAATTCTAGGCAAGTCTAACATACCAAGCGAATAATATATCCACATTGTATCACATTGTCATATCAAAAGTAATAGTGTACCTATAGGGATCCAGCAAGCTATCTAAATTTAATGATTCTAAATTGAATGGCCTATCTAACAACCTTAACTACCCAATCGGTCAATTTAAACAAGGGACTCCTAGTCCTAGTCATTCTCCTAAATTATTTTAATCGTAATTGTGAATGAGCATTTCCTGGGCGCAGGCTCACAATGGTACGACTAACTTAAGTACCATCACGAGTTCGCAATCCTTTGCAAAAACTGACCTGCATGGGCCACCACAAAAACTTGTCACGACCCGCACCCGCTTTTCGGATACGAGACGTGTCCAAGCCAGCCTACGCCGCAGAGTCGGCGGTAGAACGCTGTCAAGTCCGCAAGAAATAAATGCTCAAAACACAACATTTGCTGCTCATTCACATTTCTAAATTTGTTATAACATTTATAAGATTTATATTTAAAGGAAAATACAAAGTTCACACAATTAATAAAAATGACAACTAGTTCCACTATCTAGGTCGGCCTCAGCATACCCATGTCTTCCCAGTGCTAAGAGTGATCACGGCTAAACCTGAAAAATATTGGTTTCCAGTCAGGAATGGAACAAGTACACAAACCGACGATAATACAAAAATATAATAGAATTAACAAGACATGAAAATAACATATAAGAGATAAAAACCGGAAGATAACTGATGACATGGCACGATGGAGAAATAAAGAAAAAATAAAAGACATCTACCTAGGTGGTGTGAAATATCTGTTTTGACATATGAACGGCTAGAGGGTAAATTCGGCTCACTGCACGTGTCGTGTGCAGCTGCTATCATGCAAGAATAGACATATTGGGGATAGTTCTGGGTAGTCCACATGTCTACTAAGATATTTCCCCTCCCGACTACTCCGTGTGACGAGCGTGTCAACAAGCAGCAAGATATATGTATAGAAATGAAATGAAAAGACTACTATGAATCGAAAAGCAATCAGAAAGTGCACTTGCCTGAGGTCCTTAGCTGGTGAAACTAATAATAATATACCACTCAATGAGCCACAATCAGTCAACACATGCAGAAGTCTCCAGATGCTGAAATAAATATTACCAACGTTCTCATAATAGTCAAATTAGCTAGGATTATCTGTCCTTAAGTCCAATTTTGGACACAGGGGCAAAATGGTAATTTTGGGTCAAATCGATGTCCGCCGTTGGACCCGCTTTGCACCGAAAAGCGTGCCAGAGTCAACGGTCTCTAAATTCGTCAAACTACATGTCAACAGGTCCAGTTTTTTGATACGAATCTAACCGTATATCGAAAGTTGGATTCCGGCGGGCCGTGCACAAAATCGCCTGTTGAATGGGACCATGGGGCCCGCAAAACGGCGTTCTGATTCAACTGTCTCAGAATTGGACCAAACTTGGCATACAGGACCAGAAAAATAATACAGTCCTGTTGGAGCAAGTTTCGTCTCGATCTGACGAGCGTGCACGAAGTAATTGGGAAACTTGCACAGAGACCGATACGGTGAATTTTGACGGATACGCATCAAATTCGTCGCGCACACGCGACCAATTTGAATTCTGTCAAAGCCCACACGACCACGAAGCCGTTACGCACCTTTCGATGCCTTCGGTTCGCGACCACGTCGCCCGGAATGGCAGGACGCACGTCGTATCAGATGGTTTTTCACGTTTTCTACTGTTTCGAAATCAGATTTTTGTTGAACTTCATCGGCAATTTAATTCATGCTCACACATCAAAAAATAGAACTACAAGTTGCGTTTTGATCTTGGTTATGTTAACTATAATTATGTTCAATTAGTTTCTGAAAATAGTAAAGCGTAGATCGAAATCCGACTTCCAAATATGGGGTTTGGACGATCCTATACCCTGTTTTCAAACAGTTATCGGTCGATCTTTGGGTCGAAATAAGTCTAGTTTTAACTACGTTCTTCTTGAATCTATTTACAGGGACGTGAAGTCGTATAGTTTGGGTACGTACCAGAGGAATCGGTTCGAGAAACGATCCACCGTGCG
This sequence comes from Iris pallida, assembly GCA_029216955.1. Classification (NCBI taxonomy): domain Eukaryota; kingdom Viridiplantae; phylum Streptophyta; class Magnoliopsida; order Asparagales; family Iridaceae; genus Iris; species Iris pallida. Next base: position 49,636 of record JANAVB010006392.1, on the reverse strand, counting down.
TGAAGGACTCCTGCGACGAAGTGGCACCTCTGTACGTGTGCGCTGTCGTTCCCGTCCGCGCCTATACGCGCACGTACTGTGTCTCCGACGATCTCCGACGCTCGCACGGCGGCGCGCGGCGGCGTGGTTGGTCGCCAGTTGTCAGGGAGGAGGCACCGTGGCTTAGGCTAGGGTTTTAGTTAAAATCTCTCGATCTCTCTCCAATATATGTACGCTGTGTATGGGTTGCGGGGGGGTCGAGTCTCTCTGCTGCTCGGTTTGGGGAAGTTTTGTGATGGCTGGGCCGGGCCGGGCCTATGAGGCCTTGGGCTGGGCTGGGATTCTTTTCCATTTCTTTAAACTTATTTATATACATATAAATGTATACAAATACCTATATATATATATATATATATATATATATATATATATATATATATATATATATATTTCTATATATATAAAATATATATATATATATATATATATATATATATATATATATATATATATATATATATATATATATATATATATATATATATATATATATATTTCTATATATATAAAATATATATATATATATATATATATATATATATATATATATATATATATATATATATATATATATATATATATATATATAAATACCTATATATGCGCATATACATATATATAAATATATTCACACACAATAACCAATTAATATCCATATATACGCATATATCTATATACATACATTTTATATTATATATTTATATATACGTACACATATTTATATATATACACATGCACACATATTATATTATTTATTTATATATGCATACACATTAACACATATATAGTATATTTATTTATATCTATGCATCCAAAACTATATATATATATATATATATATATATATATATATATATATATATATATATATATATATATATATATATATATATATACATATATATATATATCTATACATATGTACATATGTTTATATACGTACATATACATATATAAGAATATTTATATATGTACACGTACATGTATACATTCAAACCTAAAGAATAAAATATGCTAAATACAATTTATAATAGAAATACCATATACCTAAGTCTATATACAAAATTCACATAAATCGAATACAATATTATTTTATATATATAAAAGCCTATTTTGCCATATACCATAAATACGCTTCTATATATATATATATATATATATATATATATATATATATATATATATATATATATATATATATATATATATATAGTATAAATATAACCTAGATAATTCCTATAAAGTCCAACATATTTGTTAAGGACAATTATTTACTATATTATCAACAAAACATTATTTAGTATTAAGAACTTATAATATACATAAATACAACCACCTTCGTGAACTCGGCTATCGGGTTACTAAATTAGAATAGTGGTACGACATACGTCTAGATGGACGCCTTTGGTCTCACTACGAGCCTATACGGGATACGGTTGGGTTCGGGTCAGTTTGGTGCGATCGAGTCTTCTAAAATCAATAATCTAAATATTAAATAATTAAAACGTCTTTAGAGGTTAAGTCGCAACTTGACCTGATTTTCCTAGTTTGGGCGTTACTATGGCTCGGCCTTTCCTACCAGGACTAATTCACTAATCAAAGCACGCCACTGCACTAGCCGTGCCATTATTCCTAGTCGTCTTGTACTTCAAAACTCAATCCTGGCTAAAATCATCTACCGTAATAATTAATTAAATAATCATTTATAAAATTCTAAAATCACTATTTAAATCAAATAAATAATAATAATAAATATTTTCAAAAATTTCGGGAAGGGGAGCTACAGCGGAGAGGCTGGCGCGTCGGGAAAAGGCGGATCGGGGTCGCCGGGTTGGGTTCGGCGCTGGAGCTCTGCTAGGGCTGGGATTTGGGGAAAGATTGGGGAGTGGATGAAGAGAATGAAGAGGAGGAGTTTTATAGAGAAGGGTTTGGGGGTTACGAGAAGAGAGAGGGTCTCGAATGTTCGGGAACGAAAACGATCGGCCAAGAGACGTTTAAGAAGAAGAAGGGTGAGGGTTACGGGTTAGAGAGAGAAAGTGAGCTGAGAGTAGTTATTAGGAAATAGTTGCATAAAAGTTTTATTTTATAATATATATGTTTCTCTTAGAAAATTTAAAACTCTCTATGTATAATTCCTAAAAATAATTTAAAAATAGATTTGGACTCGGAAATGGGTTCGGGACTGGGCCAGACAACAAAAATCCAATTTATTCATTTTTGTAAAAAAATAATAATTTTAATCTAAGTATAATAAATAATAATAATAAACACTAAATTAATTAATTAAAAATTACGGGTTTCACTCATTACCCATTGCATATCAGATAATGCCCTGCATACTCATGTAACAGAACACTTGAGGACACTACATTCAAGTGTATTATCCTTACATTCCTAATTAGCCATTGCACATGTAGCATTTTGCACTGCATACATCATGTCGCTGCACACATGTTGTCTTGCATAGCCTAGAGCACTGCTTCACCTATACAAATGTATCCTGTATATTGCTTCCTGTATATTAGTTCACTGCATACTTACTGTCATGCACCTTAAATTACATGTCCTGCATTCATTTGAATGCCATGTATATTGCCTTCACATTAACATATACTACATATTAGTTTATGTCCTGCATTCCAGTTAACATTCCCTGCCTCACCTATAGTTAACTGTCCAGTCCTATTTTCTGTTGGTTGGTTTGAATGTTCATATTTATGCACATGTTAGGCGCTTATATATATATATATATATATATATATATATATATATATATATATATATATATATATATATATATATATATATATATATATATATAGCTATGCATGTCATATGTATATGAGGTAGGTAAATTCTTGATGTATACATAGAGGGTTATAGAGGAATCTATTATAGGATAGTAATGGATAACCAATGTAATATTCCTCAGGTATATGTTATGGTATATGAAGGAGTTATGAGTTAGTTAATGTAGGATTTTGGCTAATACCAAGTTGCCAACATCTAGATAGCCTACTTAGCCAAAACCCTAGATTAGCCAAGTTGACCATTTGACTAAGTTTGACCCAGTTGGACTAGAGTTGACCAATGGTTGACTTTTGACCTAGAAAGGCCTATTAGTATGTAGACTTCATTGTTTAATCTATTGTTTAAATCTAGAACAGATTGTAACCTATAATTCACATCATAGGTCTCTGTGACTCCAGTTCGGACACCGTACACATCAGTTGCTTAGGATATTAGGCGAGTGCATTCTCTATTAGTTTTTATTCATAATAGTATCTATATTTCTTGCTCTAGTCACTTTACTTGATGCTGACACGTTGTTCACACGGATTAGTACTATATGGATCTTTTCTTGATATGTTATCCCCTCGTCGGGTGCATCGGGTATTTCATGTTCATGTATTCCATCATGTACATCACGTACTCCTTGTACTCTTATTATTCATGTATACTCATGTGCTCTCATGTACATTCATGTGCTCTCATGTACTCTCATGTGCTCTCATGTACTCCTATGTTCTCACATGTGCTTTATGTATAACTAACAATCATATACGTAATGTAACTTGATTGGATCATTGTATATTGATTGAGGTGGGGGAGTAGAAGTGTTTATATGATTAAATCCCCTAGTGTACTCATGTATATATCGATTATATCCTCACGTATAATCGAGTTACGTACTCATGTACAACCTAAACCGATCATATAACCATCTTGTGCTCTGAAACACCTATATTTACTTACAGTTCATAGTTTCTCTATCTTATTCATGTACTCAGATTCTTCGTACATTTTTTCTTTCCTGTACTTCTATTTACCGTACTTTATGTATTCTATGATATTGCTAGTTCTATATTTTCTATCATATTTTTGAATTGCTTTCAGAGTTATGTATTCGCTCTAATCCTGACTGGATATGTTGATAAATTTTACAAAGAACTTGAAGAAATTTTGTACCACCTATTATGGCACGGATATAGATGACACCTGCGATCTGGATCAGCAGGAGGATCCAATTAGCTTAGAGGAGACTACTATAGTTCCTAGGCTAGATTGCTATGATTGTTTGGTTATGTTTTAGCTACTTTATTATTGTATTTGATTCGTACTCTGTGTGGTGTTGATAACACTTAACTCATTTTCATTCTGGATTTGTATCATACTTTGAGTATTTCCTATCTATTTATTTGTGCTGATTATCCATCGCTAGATATTGTGATTGAGTTGTATCTTCTGAGTTGTCCTCCGATTGGAGAGTATATTCTGTACAGGTAGCTTTATATTGTGATAGATGTTATTGAGACCTAGGACAGCATTCTACCGCTGATACTGTGGCATAGGCTGGACGTACCCACGGTCTCGTACTCCTACAGTAGGTGCGGGTCGTGTCACATTTTTAGTGGTAGCCCATGCAGGTCTGGTTCTGAGTTTTGTCTCATTTCGGTAGTGGTACTCGAACTAGAGTATCACTACAACCTGCAGTAGGATATAGAATATAGGTTATAAGGTACTCAATCATAGTTAGAAAAACCCTGATCTAATTCCTGTCATCTATAATTCTTTCTGATAATTACCTTCTTTGAGATAAACTATCGTTCCTTGATGATATCATTTCCTGCTCAATATTGACTTTCTTGTTTGATCGATCTTCAGGATGGTAGAGAATAGGTTACATCACTCTGTCCCAGCATATACTGAGAGGTCTGCCACCTCTCGTCCGATAAAGTAGGGCACTGGGACTACAGAACCTCTCGCTTCTACTCATGTAGGAGTATTTACAGCTTTTAGGGGTGCTCCTCCACCTGTTCGGAGGCCTGCCTCGGTTATCTCGGACGTTCTCCTGCCACTACACCTCCGGCACCAGTAGATGCAGCTGTTTGCCATGACAAAAGATTACACGAACTTTTTGTATTTTAAATATAAAAATAGTACAATCGATTCATAAACAGAAGATGTAAGTACAAAATTTCTGGGAAAGTATAGTGGTAGAGATCGAGCATTACAGCGGCTCCTTTACTTCGTTGACGATCTGACGATGAGTTAAACTTGCTTTGGATTTCTGGTGCTGGTGATTGAAACTCTAGGGTTGCCAATCAAGAGGATGTCGAAGTTGAAGATTTTGAAGCCTCATTATCAAAAAAAACTTCTTCTATTTATAGAGGAAAGCACATATGCGATGTGCATAAGAATTGTGCCGATACGCTGCACATGGATATATTAGAGAATCTTTGAGGCGGCATGGTGAAGGCTACTTCTGAGCTGACATGTTGAAGGCACTGGGATTCTCTTCTATCGAGATTTTGGGCGGAGTTATCAACATAACTGAATAAACGACACATGGCATGTGCTTATTTGCTGATCAGATAGACTTGAGTAGATTACGTTCCTTTTCTCCAAGTTGGATTTTGTCTTATCTTAGAGGGCCATTAGTTTAAACAAACCAGTTGGATATGGCTCTCGCCTATTAGAACAAATTACTTTCTTATCTATGGTTTAAACAAACCGATAAGTTATTGCTCTTATCAATTGAATCAAACTCTGTCTTATCTTAAGAGCAGCAGTTTAAACAAACCGATTGGGTAGTATCATGAAAGATATAAGCACCCATCTGGCCATATGGAGCCATATCACTTCATAAGGCTGTACCGCTTTGTGAGCTACGCTTTTGACGGAGCTTTTGATGCCACTAAGCTTCTGGACGACGAGGGGTCTTGTGCTTTAGGCGACGGAGTTACTGCGCTTCCAGGGTTATGAGTAGGCTTATGTTTCAGGCGACGGAGTCACTGTACTTTAGGACGATAAATGGACTTGTGTTTCAAATGACCGAGTCATTGTACTTTAGGCAACGAGTGTACTTGTGTTTCAAACAACGGAGTCACTGTGTTTTAGGGCAACGAGTGGACTTATGCTTTAACAAACAGAGTCACTGTGCCTTAGGGCGACGTATAGACTTGTGCTTTGGGCAACGGTATCACCAAAGTATCAAATGATGGGGGCCGTTAAATAGGTCGTGCTTTTGGTTACAACGAGGGCAGTACACTTCTGAGTTGAAGCGAGGGCGCAGAGCTTTTGGGTTTGAAGGTTCTGCGCTTTTTAGACTGAAGTAAGGGCTCTATGTGAAGAAATAAGCTATATGTGCTTTTGGGTCGAAGAGGAGGCACAGGTACCTGGCTGTACTTCTGAGTCGAAGGATCTAGTTCCAGTCGAAGTCTTTTAAGAGCATTTAATGACTGCTCTTCTTGATGGCCGAGTCGTCATTAATTGTCACTGTTATTTGGGAGAATTCGAGAAATTAGTGGCCTAGGACTCGGTGGATTGAACCTATTAAATGAGGTTTATTGTACTGAGTTCTAGCTTCATTCCATTAATTTGGGCATCTTTGACCGACGGCCACGTGGCATATTGGTTGGACCATACGCACCATATATAAAGGGAAGTTTTTCTGAAGAGTCGTCTTCCTTTTTTTAGCATTCCAAACAATTTGCTCGATCTTGACTTAGCTTCGAACGGCCATTGGCCTTGTACAAGTCGACTGATGGTTGTGGATCCCTTTGTTCTAAGTTCAGGATGCACTTGAGCGTTTGGCATAAGGAGTTCGAACCTGAACAACGTTTTGGAGGTCTTCGAGATCCAAGCTTTCGGATTTGGATTGGTTGCCAATTCGAAGAGGCACAGGCTATGATCTGCCCTGCTCAATGGAGGTGGCACGACCTGTGCTATGGACTGAGTTCTCGCTCGGGCCAATAGCTGCTTTAGAAAGTGGCTCGCTTTGACAGCACTGCGCATCTGGGGGGCTGTGCGTTTGTGAACATTAACCCCCTTGTATGGCACCTGTGAAAATTAACCCTCTTGTAGATCCTTACATACCTTAGTTCCTTTTATGCTGAATTTGTAATAGATCCTCGTTGGCGAAGCTCTTTTCTTGTAATCATGATGAATCTGTAATAGATCCTTATAGGCATAATTTAATAAAGAGCTTTTTATGAACTGCGATTTTTGATCTTCTGTCTGTGATTTCTTGGTACCTGTGCTTTCATGCAGCTTTGTGTAGCGAGAACACTACCTGCGCTTTTGATATGTCTGCGTATTTTCATGCTTTTACAAGACCCCTTCAAAGTATTTCGAACTTGAATCAAGCTCGAAATACTTTGAACAGAAGCATGACACGTGTCCTTTTGAGCGAATGCTCGGCATGCCTACAAATAGGCTGTCGTCACGCTTAGGCTTCAACATTAAATGCCTTAAGCCGTCGCTTCATTAAAGTTGATCTTAATTCCTCGTTTCTAGGGAACGGTCATCATGATCCCAACTTTTCGTCCCCATATTGTTCGAAGAGTTCCCTCGATCACGAAGCGTTTCATCTTCTTTCGCTGACGTGGCTGTAACGCCCCAGTCCCAAAATACGTAGGACTTGGAACGTAGACATGCCAGCTGTATTCATACGAAGTACACTCCAATATATGGAAACCTCGTATGAATACATAAGCCGTAAAATGCAGTAGAACCATAACTAATCTCATCCACGCAATAAATGAATAAAAGACATCACATAAAGATAATGAATTGTCTTGATACAATATGTTGGGCGGAGACAAATTCACTACCAACAAGTAAAGGAAATATACATAGGAAAAGATACGAATTTGGCGAGCGAAGCGAAGACGATCCAAGTGCAATCATCCTCGTAGAGAAGCAATGATCACGGCGAGAGCTAGAACACCTGCGAAAGACAATAGCACACACCTGGCAAGACAACCAGGTCCTCAGAGGGACGTAACAAGACACATAATATCATGCCATAAACTGAATAAAAGTTAGCTCAACAGAAAAGTATAAAGGTCCTTAACCATTCTAGGTGAAAATGCAATTTGAAGACAACGTTCCACACAAGGGCTCCCGAAGCTAGAAACACGGCACGTTAGCGTTTCAACCAAGGCACTAGAGGCGTCTAGAGAAAAGTAAATGCACGGCCACTAGCTTCTTGGGTGAGTCACTAACGGCAGCCAGAGGAAAGTAAATGCACGGCACATTTGTGTTTCAACCGAGGCACTAGTGGCATCTAGAGAAAAGTAAATAAATGCACGGCCACTAGTCTCTCGACTGAGTCACAAATGGCATCCAGAGAAAAGTAAATGTGTGAAAGCCCCTGCGCCTAATAACTGTCTCCACCCTCCCTATGCACTACTCGTGCTGTATCCACATCACGACATTCCTAATAACTGCTAAGTTACTAAGTCTTCTAGACAACCATAACTATTTAGCAGTTATTGTCTATCGTACGGCATGTGCGCATCGATGGCCAATCGATACGTACGTCCGAGATCTATATGAGACTCGTGACTCGTGATACACAAGTGTCGGGCCAATGAATGCGACACAAACAAAGGTGGTCCCTTAACTCTAAGCCATATGCAACTAAAATATAATAATTTGTAAGTATAATTTATATTTTCTAGAATAAGTAAAAACATGCATGATATTGAGCAAGAAATTAAACAGTGAAGGCAAGGTGTCTTGCCTGATTGGGCGCCTGGTGTGCTGCGACGATCAAGGTGGCACGATCTGTAACTTTGGTGTAACAACTACACAAGGGGACCTCTGTTGATGGCACGGACAGTTCCATTGGGTCCAGAAGGGTCAATTTAGTTAGGGTCGATATGAGGTAGTCACGGACAGACGAAGGAATAGGAATAACGGAATTCGTTGTCCCGGACAGGGGGATAATCAAGAGTAATTAGAAAAATAATACATAAATGATTTTAGAAAATATTTTATAATATTTGAAATATAATTTATTAGGCTTTCAATTAAATACTCAAAAATCGAAAGTCGTTTTCAAGGCAAAATTCTAAGTTTGTAAAAATTATGGTTTGAGATAGAAACTATATTAATTAAAATATTTGAGAAATAATAGTAACTTATTTATAATTTTTGAAACTGAATTTATGGGTCAAAATATTTATCTATAAAAAAAATTTCTAAAATAATAATAATATAATACCAAGAACATGATATCATTAAGATACTAGTACTACTACTATTTTGTATTTTCAGAATACAACATGCAAAAAAATAAAAGATACATAAATCAATTTAACAATACAATATCCTAATAATATCTAACATAAATGTTAATACCAAAAAATGATGATCATAATAATAATGATAATAATAATAATAATAATAATAATAATGATTAATACACATCAGAAGAAGACAAAAACAAACAAAAAATAAAAAAAAGAACAAAACAAACAACAACAACAAAAATATCAACAAAAAATGGATTTTTGTTCTTTCCTTTAGAGAAGAGAGGGGGAGAGGAAGAGAGGAGAGCACAGAGAGGAAAATAATGGGAGGAGGCGGAGAGAGCTGGAGGAGAGAGAGGGTTTTGGCGTTTGGGGGTGGTCGCAGCTGGCCGGAGGCGATGCCGGGCGCGGCGCGGCGGAGAACGGGGGTTGCGGACGAGATCGAGGGCTTGCTCGAGCGGGCGACGGCGGTGCGGGTCGAACGCGGTGGAGGTCGTGGGGTCGATCGGCGGAGGGTCGGCGGTGTGGGGGCGCGGAGAAGGCTGCGGTGGAGAGGGTTTGTGAGGGGAGCGGCGGCGCGGCGGTTTGGGAGCGGCGCGCTGAAGGCGATGGGTGGTCCGGCGGGAGGAGGAGCGGAAGAGGAAGTCGGCGGCGGCACTGGGCTCGCGGAGGCGGAAAGGAGTCGAGCGGCGAGCGGCAGGGGCGGAGGCTGCGGTGGCGCTAGTCGGATCGCGGCAAAGCGCGGGAAAACGGTGTCGCATCGGGCAGCGCGACCACCTACCGAGGGTGGCGGCGGCACGGGAGTCTCGCTGTGAGGTTCCGCGACGGAGGCGGGGAGCTTGGCAGCACGGCGAAGGTGCTCACAACGAGGCCATGACGAATTGAGGCGCTCGCCGCAAGGTTCTAGAGCGCGCGGCGGCGCTGCGCAGCTCAGCGGTGGCAGGTGAGTTGGGGGTTTTCTTGTCTTCTTATTTCTTTTGGGGAGCTTGCTGGTGGTGATGGTGGCGTTGGCCGGGAATTGGCCGTAGGTGCGGCGGTGGTGCCGATGGCAGTGGTTGGGTTTTCGCCGGGTGGCGCGTTGGTGGCAGTGGTCCGGGGGTTGGTCGAAGTAGGGGGGCTTGGTGGAGACTGGCTGTGGTTGTGGTGGTTGGCCGGCGAGCAAATTCTGGAAACGGGCAAACTAGGGTTAGGGTGATGTTGGTTAGGTTAGGTTAGGATTAGGGTTTGGTTTTAGTCGGGAGTGTCCGACACAACGGCTGGGAGAAGTGTCCTGCGAGACACGGGATGGATTGGCGTCCGGGTTTGTCGGACGCGGGAAATAAATGTATTTGTAATGGATGGAATAAGAATTTGGGACGTGGAACACGGACACGGACACGAGGCACTGCACTTGTGGGTGGTGGAGAATTTGGAGAATAGAATACACGGATGAGTACCTGCCTATTTATAGGATGTGGGAATTCCCGGTTGGATAATGATTAGGAATAGATTTAAATTCCAATAGATAATTCAATCTATAAATTTAAATTAATTTAATAAATCTAAATCCAAATCAAAATCTAATTTTGAATCAAATAAAATTTTATGCTTTAGTTTAAAATCAACAACATAATTCAAACTCCATATATAGATATTAATTTACTCTATAAAAATAAATTCAAATATCAATATTTAAATGGCTACAATAACTTCCAAATATATTTTTCAAATTACCAATAATAATAATTTCGAAAATAATAAATATTTTTAAATGTCTTTTTGAATAATAAAATATAAAATATTAATATTAATATTAATAAATCTCGAAAATTACATTTTTATTAAAAATAGACTAATAAATAATTTCGAAATATATGTATGCACGAATTTAAATTCTTTTGGCTTAAAAATCAATTGAGAAATTTTAAATTCCAAATATCTAATCTATTTAAATAATTCCAAAAATTGAATCAAGATTTAAATTGCCAAAATATTTTCAAAATATATTTTCCAAAATGCTATTATAATAATTTCGAAAATACATTATTATTTAAAAATAACTAATAAAATATTATGAATTATATATATGCAAGCACGAGTAATATTAATGCTTTTCTAGTATACAATAGGAATATCATTCACCATTAATAATGGCATAAATGAAGGCTTCTAGTAACTAAAATAACAACTTGGAAATGATCGCAAAATAAATTTTTTTTTATATACATATTTTGAAACTATAAAATAATAAATAAAAATATTTTTCTAAAAAAATATGTATGCTCGCACATATTCGCACTCGTCGAGCAATTTCGAAAAACGAACTTCCGCACACGACGTACAATACGACTACATGATGTACAATACAAATTTTTAATTCAGTACCAAATTTAATAAAAAAAAATATAGTAGAAATTTAGGGGTTTTACATCCTACCCAACTTAAAAGAATTTCGTCCTCGAAATTTAAAATTAGTAGGGGGGTGAGAGGACACAAGGGGTATCGATGGGGAACAAATAATGACGAAATCACGTCGTAAGAAATCGCGATATAGAAAATAATACGGTATGGTCGTAATCGATAGGAAGGTTAGGGGAAGTTCTAGTATGACGCTTTCGTCCTCCTAAAATAGGTGAGGGCGAAGCAATATAGAGTTCGAATGAGGCGTTATCGAATACGAATACGTGATTCAAGGACGACCGAAAAATTTCAAAAGGAGTTGCCAAGGCAGTCGTGGATGGAATTTTTATAGGACAAGTTTAGTTATGTTCCCATCCACGTAGAATGATAGATAAAAGCGAACCAAAGTGCACTTGGTTGATCAGACCATTATGCACCGGTTCTGATTAGACGATACGTTAGTGGGAGCTCTTCCAATAACATATGTCGTGAACAAGCTCGATAAATTAATGAACTTGCAAATCTAGGTTATAGTAGCAACATTTGTCAATAGTGTGAAATTTATAGGCACGAAAGTTTAGAATTGCGAGGAAGTATAGTCGAACTTCTAAAAGATCCAAGTCATGTGATGGTCTTTATTCAGTCGTCTTATAGTCTTCTTGTCCAAGTCCTTGGTTGCCTAGACGGATTAGGTCCTCTAGATTCTAAGATCTAAATAAGCTTGCTAATATAGGTCACTAGCTCAAGGGGTTGCTAGTCCATAAGGCATTCTACCCAACTTAAAGAATTAAACTAATGGTGTTTTGGGACAACTAACTAGTAGGGTCGATCTCTAGCAAGCACGAGGGGAAGATAAGAATAGGGATGGAAGGAAGCAAGCAAGATGCAATTGATGAGTCAAGCGGTAGATAAAAGAAAGTGGTCAAGTATGTGGATGATATCCTAGATTTCTAATCCTATTCGCAGGCTTGCTTGGTACGGTAAAGTAACCAAACAATTTATCTTGACCTGCATGGGCCACCACAAAAACATGTAACGCCCCAGTCCCAAAATACGTAGGACTAGGAACGTAGACATGCCAGCTGTATTCATACGAAGTACACTCCAATATATAGAAATCTTGTATGAATACATAAGCCGTAAAATGCAGTAGAACCATAACTAATCTCATCCACGCAATAAATGAATAAAAGACATCACATAAAGATAATGAATTGTCTTGATACAATATGTTGGGCGGAGACAAATTCACTACCAACAAGTAAAAAAAATATACATAGGAAAAGATACGAATTTGGCGAGCGAAGCGAAGACGATCCAAGTGCAATCATCCTCGTAGAGAAGCAATGATCACGGCGAGAGCTAGAACACCTGCGAAAGACAATAGCACACACCTGGCAAGACAACCAGGTCCTCAGAGGGACGTAACAAGACACATAATATCATGCCATAAACTGAATAAAAGTTAGCTCAACAGACAAGTATAAAGGTCCTTAACCATTCTAGGTGAAAATGCAATTTGAAGACAACGTTCCACACAAGGGCTCCCGAAGCTATAAACACGGCACGTTAGCGTTTCAACCAAGGAACTAGTGGCGTCTAGAGAAAAGTAAATGCACGGCCACTAGCTTCTTGGGTGAGTCACTAACGGCAGCTAGAGGAAAGTAAATGCACGGCACATTTGTGTTTCAACCGAGGCACTAGTGGCATCTAGAGAAAAGTAAATAAATGCACGGCCACTAGTCTCTCGACTGAGTCACAAATGGCATCCAGAGAAAAGTAAATGTGTGAAAGCCCCTGCGCCTAATAACTGTCTCCACCCTCCCTATGCACTACTCGTGCTGTATCCACATCACGACATTCCTAATAACTGCTAAGTTACTAAGTCTTCTAGACAACCATAACTATTTAGCAGTTATTGTCTATCGCACGGCATGTGCGCATCGATGGCCAATCGATACGTACGTCCGAGATCTATATGAGACTCGTGACTCGTGATACACAAGTGTCGGGCCAATGAATGCGACACAAACAAAGGTGGTCCCTTAACTCTAAGCCATATGTAACTAAAATATAATAATTTGCAAGTACAATTTATATTTTCTAGAATAAGTAAAAACATGCATGATATTGAGCAAGAAATTAAACAGTGAAGGCAAGGTGTCTTGCCTGATTGGGCGCCTGGTGTGCTGCGACGATCAAGGTGGCACGATCTGCAACTTTGGTGTAACAATTACACAAGGGGACCTCTGTTGATGGCACGGACAGTTCCATTGGGTCCAGAAGGGTCAATTTAGTTAGGGTCGATATGAGGTAGTCACGGACAGACGAAGGAATCGGAATAACGGAATTCGTTGTCCCGGACAGGGGGATAATCAAGAGTAATTAGAAAAATAATACATAAATGATTTTAGAAAATATTTTATAATATTTGAAATATAATTTATTAGGCTTTCAATTAAATACTCAAAAATCGAAAGTCGTTTTCAAGGCAAAATTCTAAGTTTGTAAAAATTATGGTTTGAGATAGAAACTATATTAATTAAAATATTTGAGAAATAATAGTAACTTATTTATAATTTTTGAAACTGAATTTATGGGTCAAAATATTTATCTATAAAAAAAAATTTCTAAAATAATAATAATATAATACCAAGAACATGATATCATTAAGATACTAGTACTACTACTATTTTGTATTTTCAGAATACAACATGCAAAAAAATAAAAGATACATAAATCAATTTAACAATACAATATCCTAATAATATCTAACATAAATGTTAATACCAAAAAATGATGATCATAATAATAATGATAATAATAATAATGATAATAATAATAATAATAATAATAATAATGATTAATACACATCAGAAGAAGACAAAAACAAACAAAAAAATAAAAAAAAAGAACAAAACAAACAACAACAACAAAAATATCAACAAAAAATCGATTTTTGTTCTTTCCTTTAGAGAAGAGAGGGGGAGAGGAAGAGAGGAGAGCACAGAGAGGAAAAGAATGGGAGGAGGCGGAGAGAGCTGGAGGAGAGAGAGGGTTTTGGCGTTTGGAGGTGGTCGCAGCTGGCCGGAGGCGATGCCGGGCGCGGCGCGGCGGAGAACGGGGGTTGCGGACGAGATCGAGGGCTTGCTCGAGCGGGCGACGGCGGTGCGGGTCGAACGCGGTGGAGGTCGTGGGGTCGATCGGCGGAGGGTCGGCGGTGTGGGGGCGCGAAGAAGGCTGCGGTGGAGAGGGTTTGTGAGGGGAGCGGCGGCGCGGCGGTTTGGGAGCGGCGCGCTGGAGGCGATGGGTGGTCCGGCGGGAGGAGGAACAGAAGAGGAAGTCGGCGGCGGCACTGGGCTCGCGGAGGCGGAAAGGAGTCGAGCGGCGAGCGGCAGGGGCGGAGGCTGCGGTGGCGCTAGTCGGATCGCGGCAAAGCGCGGAAAAACGATGTCGCATCGGGCAGCGCGACCACCTACCGAGGGTGGCGGCGGCACGGGAGTCTCGCTGTGAGGTTCCGCGACGGAGGCGGGGAGCTTGGCAGCACGGCGAAGGTGCTCACAACGAGGCCATGACGAATTGAGGCGCTCGTCGCAAGGTTCTAGAGCGCGCGGCGGCGCTGCGCAGCTCAGCAGTGGCAGGTGAGTTGGGGGTTTTCTTGTCTTCTTATTTCTTTTGGGGAGCTTGCTGGTGGTGATGGTGGCGTTGGCCGGGAATTGGCCGTAGGTGCGGCGGTGGTGCCGATGGCAGTGGTTGGGTTTTCGCCGGGTGGCACGTTGGTGGCAGTGGTCCGGGGGTTGGTCGAAGTAGGGGGGCTTGGTGGAGACTGGCTGTGGTTGTGGTGGTTGGCCGGCGAGCAAATTCTGGAAACGGGCAAACTAGGGTTAGGGTGATGTCGGTTAGGTTAGGTTAGGATTAGGGTTTGGTTTTAGTCGGGAGTGTCCGACACAACGGCTGGGAGAAGTGTCCTGCGAGACACGGGATGGATTGGCGTCCGGGTTTGTCGGACGCGGGAAATAAATGTATTTGTAATGGATGGAATAAGAATTTGGGACGTGGAACACGGACACGGACACGAGGTACTGCACTTGTGGGTGGTGGAGAATTTGGAGAATAGAATACACGGATGAGTACCTGCCTATTTATAGGATGTGGAAATTCCCGGTTGGATAATGATTAGGAATAGATTTAAATTCCAATAGATAATTCAATCTATAAATTTAAATTAATTTAATAAATCTAAATCCAAATCAAAATCTAATTTTGAATCAAATAAAATTTTATGCTTTAGTTTAAAATCAACAACATAATTCAAACTCCATATATAGATATTAATTTACTCTATAAAAATAAATCCAAATATCAATATTTAAATGGCTACAATAACTTCCAAATATATTTTTCAAATTACCAATAATAATAATTTCGAAAATAATAAATATTTTTAAATGTCTTTTTGAATAATAAAATATAAAATATTAATATTAATATTAATAAATCTTGAAAATTACATTTTTATTAAAAATAGACTAATAAATAATTTCGAAATATATGTATGCACGAATTTAAATTCTTTTGGCTTAAAAATCAATTGAGAAATTTTAAATTCCAAATATCTAATCTATTTAAATAATTCCAAAAATTGAATCAAGATTTAAATTGCCAAAATATTTTCAAAATATATTTTCCAAAATGCTATTATAATAATTTCGAAAATACATTATTATTTAAAAATAACTAATAAAATATTATGAATTATATATATGCAAGCACGAGTAATATTAATGCTTTTCTAGTATACAATAGGAATATCATTCACCATTAATAATGGCATAAATGAAGGCTTCTAGTAACTAAAATAACAAGTTGGAAATGATCGCAAAATAAATTTTTTTTTATATACATATTTTGAAACTATAAAATAATAAATAAAAATATTTTTCTAAAAAATATGTATGCTCGCACATATTCGCACTCGTCGAGCAATTTTGAAAAACGAACTTCCGCACACGACGTACAATACGACTACATGATGTACAATACAAATTTTAATTCAGTACCAAATTTAATAAAAAAAAATATAGTAGAAATTTAGGGGTTTTACAGTGGCTGCACCCTATAAGTAGGGGTTGTTGGGGTGAGAAAAACTTTCTTGCTTTCACCTACCTTCCTACAGAAATTTTTTGTCAGAGTCTTCTGTAACTACCACTTTTCTAAAATAAGGGTAATTTTGAACTTTTGTAAAATTGATCATGTTAGTTATTAAATAATGGATTAAAATCATATTAGTGATAAATTTGTAAATTTTTGATTATTTTAATATTATTTAATTTGATGTATTGTGATTTTGTCATTACTAGTGAAACCTTAGAACCATTGTGACTAGAGGCTAACCATGACCATGGAGACCTAGTTTATGGATTTGGATTAGTAATTAGGCTCTAATCTAGCTAGCAATCACTTGGAATCAATTTAAGGAATTAAGTCAAGGTGTTAGTTTGGGCCTTTAGCTAAGGGGCTAGAATTTACAACATAGAATGGCCTTTTAGGCAATTGCACCTAACCAAACCCTAGCCCACTAGTCATGGCCGGCCACACTATGATTCC
This sequence comes from Iris pallida, assembly GCA_029216955.1. Lineage (NCBI taxonomy): Eukaryota > Viridiplantae > Streptophyta > Magnoliopsida > Asparagales > Iridaceae > Iris > Iris pallida. The sequence goes on along the minus strand of JANAVB010006392.1, from coordinate 32,570 downwards.
CCTCCCTATATGACTCATCATTAGCCCCTTTCCTTCCCTCTTTCATTGAAATCCTAACCCTAGCTTGTGTTCTTTCCCAAATTTGCCTCCTTTCACCAAATTAATTCCAAATTCAATCAAACCAATTGCAAACTCTTCCTCTTGAAGAAAGGAGGTCTCTATTGGCTAGCTAGGAAGGATTTGGAGCAATTTGACCATTCGATTTGGTGGGAGATCATTTCAAGAGGATTTTTATTGGGATTCCCACTTTCAATTGGTAAGAGCTTTTAAACCTATTAGATTTTAGTTTTATTGCTATAGATGCATTCATTTAGGGTCTTCCTAGCCCTAGGAAAGATTTGGGTCTAGTTCGGGTCCATTTGAGGTCTGTATCATGGGCGTATCGCTTCGTATCGAATAGGTATCTCAAGTGTTAGGAAATGCCCCATAGGAAGTTTTGTTCACCAATTTCTGAAGTAATTACATATTTGGGATGCTAATGTGCTGTAGATTACATATGTTTAGGACTGAGTCAAAATTAATTTGATTTGTTGGTTGATTTTGGGCACAGGGATGCTCGGCTAGGGTGTTGACACTGAATAGTGCTTGCCCTGCTACCCCAGTCTCTATTCTCGACTTTTTCTGTATCAATTCACTCCTAGTTACTTTGGTAGGTATGGTAGATAACTGACAGCAGGTTTAGAGAGTTGGGCTTCGGCCATGGCTTATTTGAGCCGTGGTTCGACCCACAGATTTATTGTCTGTGCAGTCGGGGCTCTTCATCACTGCACACCATAACATTAATTCACTGCATAGCATGCATACACTTGCATACTGTCCATGTATCTGAGCAGTAGATACATTGCCTGCATCATCTGTCCTGCTACCTGGGTATGCCCAGGCACACTTAGCATTCATTGCACTAAACAGTGATTCATTCACTGCACTAAACAGTGATTCATTCACCTCACTGTATAGCTATGCAAACTTGTCGAGCATAGAGGTCCTGCATCTTGCATTCTTCCATTTCACTCTTTACTGCAAGGCTTTATGTCCTGTATTAATACATTTTTCCCTACATACACTATTGTATCCTGTACCATTGTATGACCCATACATTAATGCCCTGTACATTAGGTTCCTGCAATAATTTGAGCATGTCCTGCTACTTGAGCCTACTGCAAACATTTAATTACATATCCCCTTGCATCCTAATTCACTGCACACGCGATGTTTCACTACATATCTGTTCTGCACATCCTAACATTCATCTTTTACTGCATACATGAATTATCCTGCATTTGCACTCCAAAGTACTTCCCTGCATCCCTTTCATTCCCTGAACATTTGCCTGAACATAGGATTCCTACATTTAGTATCTTCATTGCCAACTTAGCCCCTGTATCTTGGAGTATCAGACATATATGTAATGTCCTACACTCTTGTACCTATCACTTGGGCTCCATGGCTCCAATTTCTAATGCATATGTTACCTTCTTTTCACAAGGTTACATATCCTGTATATAGGTCCACAGGAGAGTATCAGACCTATATACTTAACTGTATATCATCCCACTTACATATCTTGCATTCACTGCATACCCCATCCTGCTTATGATTTGCTCACATCCTATCATCCACTGCCTTCATTATTCACTTATAGCTACTGCATATCTTCATTACAAAATGCCCTACATATTGCCTTCATTTCATTCCTGCAAACATGCACATCCTGCCAACTCACTTCACCCCTTCACTTGTACTGCACAAATTGCCCTAAATTAGGCTTTGTCCTGCCTTCTTGCACATCTGTAAATTGCTTCATTGCCTGCACCCTTCACTGTCCAGACATGGTATCTGAACCATTGGTTCAGACACATTAGCTTAGCAAGTCCTGTAAATAGTTCATCAACCATCTTCTCTATTAGCGATTCACAGTATTATAGTATTAGTTCATGGTATGGAGATTTTGATCCCAGGTTCAGCCTCCATGTGCATGTCTCTGTTAGCCTCTTTTGGTTCATTTGTAATAGTATGTTGTACACATATATGTTAGGATGCTCAGTCCATAGCAGATTGTCCTATCCACCTTGCCTTTTGGTTCATCTTTGGTATTTGAATGTTCATACCTCACAAGCTTAGTCCTCATATCCTTAACAGATCCTTTAAGGTTGAGATTAGCCCCAAACATTTCTTTTCATTTATAATTCAGTCTCTATACCCTTCTTGTATTGTCTTGAACACTTGATGTTCAGGCTTGAGTACCTATATTGTTCTATCCCTCAAATTCAGTTCATATGGAATGTCTTGCCCTGAGATTGGTCCCTATATGTATATAGTATTAGTTCAATTCCTTGCATTGATGATCCTGCCCGCATTTAGGTTGATGAATAAGGAATGCATCAGTCCACATTGTTTCTTTATTCAGATCTCCAAATGATGGAGTATCTATCCATCTTAATGCCTGGAACATCTGTCCACTGCATTGCCATCTTCACATTCATTTTATCCTGATCTCTGAACACCTATAGTGTTCTGATCCTTGGGCATCTATTTGAGTAGCCCACCTTGAGTTAGGATCTGTCCTGTGCACTGTATTTGAACAGTTTGGTTCAGTAATGAACTAACTATTCTGTCCTGTATACTCTTTTATTAGTAGGAGCAGTCCATATAAGCATATGTTGTAGGTCCAAAAAATCAAACCGCGCCTAGGTTTGATTCAACAGATTGATCAGAATGCGCCTATAGACAGATGGCGCCTACTTCACCAACAAACTCAAAACGCGCCTATTTTTGCATCACAGAGGCGCTCTTCACAAACTGCGCTTAGCTGACGTGGAGTCATCATTACCTGACAAACACGAAGATTGAGGCCGGCGCTATCATTCCTCTGATGGCGCGGCGCTCGAGGAAGATATGACAGCTGTCTAAACAGATTGTGCCTACATCAAAGAACTAGGCGCTATCATCAGATTGTGCCTACTTTTGACTATATCAAGCACACTTCGCAGACTGCGCCTACTTTTGACTATATCAAGCACACTTCGCAGACTGCGCCTACTTTTGACTATATCAAGCACACTTCGCAGATTGCGCCTACTTCTATCCAAACTCAGCACACTTTGCAGATTGCGCCTACGAAGAAGGCGCAGTTCAAAACAACATCAATTCAGAGCTTGCCACGTGTCCCTGAAACAGGCGCGCTTTGACTAAATCAACGCCTAACTACCACTCTACATGTCCAACACGTGTCCCACTAACTGTACACGACCAAGCGCATTTTAATCAAATAATGCCACGTGTCTAGAGCAGTTGGTGCACGTTCATGATAATGGAGTGAAAACAGGCGCAGTTTGTCATACGTGCTCAAAACAGGCGCACTTCAACCAGGCGCTCTCCAGAATAACTGCCCAAAACAGTTATTTCAGAACTCTATAAATAGAGTTTCGTTTCCATTCAACACATAAGGAAAAAGATCAAGAGAAATCAGAGTTTTCGTCCAAGTGCTGCTGCGTTCTTCAGAGATTCAAGTCTTCAAAGTTCACATCGTCCAAGGGATAAAGCGATCGTCATCGAGATTGGATTCCTATAGTTGTACTTTCCCAGAATTCTTGTAATATTCTTTACAAAGTTTGTGAAATAAAGATCATACTTTTGTTTTTGCAAACAAAATGGCGACTCTGCTGGGGACGACCTTTTCCTCCGATGAAGAGGTGACAACTCAATGTGACACGACGTCTATTGGCTCGACGCAGAAGACTTTGGTCGTGAAAGTCGACCAAACGGCTTACGAAGCAATGATTAATGCACAAAGCACTCCTCGCCGCACTACGACTTCTGTCAAGAGTAAGACTCGCTCAGTGTGGGCTCCCAAGAACTCTGCTCCTTCTCTGATGAAGAACGCTGCTACTTCTTCGGCACAACCTGCTGTTTCCAAGACACCAGTGCCTATCCCTAGCAACCTGGCGCAGTCTGTTCCCTCTTTAGGGAAACAGAATGTTCAGGCGCAGTCTGCGGCCAAACATGCCAACCAGGCACAGTCTGTTCTCTCCTTAGAGAAACAGGCGCAGTCTGCTGTCAAACCATCTTTTGGCACAGTTCATGTCAAAACAGCACAATCTCTGCCTTACAATCAGGCGCAGTCTATTCTCTCCTTAGGGAAACAGGCGCAGTCTACCACCAAACCTTCTTCTGGCACAGTTTGTGCCAAATTGGCACAAGTTAAATCTTCTGATGCTGCCAAGGCTCAATCCAATACATCTGCTGCCCTGACTAAACAGGCGCAGTCTACTCAGGCGCAGTCTACTCAGGCGCAGTCTACTCCGAATCACTCCAGAATCCAGAAACCCCAAACTGTTCAGGCGCAGTTTGCTGAGGACAGTCCTTTGGCTGTTCCTTCTTCCATTCCATCAAAAGAAAAAGGCCCCTTGGTTTTCTCCCAATCTTCCCAAGCTCAAAACTTGAAAGATAACAGAGGGAAATGCTCTTTAGCTATCCCTTCATCTCAAAACAATGGGAAAGGTCCTCTGGCCTTTTCCAAGTCTTCTTCGATTCTTATCGAGGAGGATCCAACTGATAGTGCCTCTGCACCTATTAATACGAATATCCCCCTTAACAAGGGTTCTCGTACTAATCAGAGAGGTATTTTGCCTACTCCCAAGGCAAATATTCAGGAATTGCCTAATTTGCGGATTTCACGATCCGAACAAGGCAAATTACAAGTTTCACAAACTGAGGTTCCCAGGGGCGGTTTAAATGATTTACGGGCATATCTTAATAGAAAACCCCAATCAAAACCTACCTCTGTAAAACGTAAGCATGCTAAGATCAACTTGCCTCAGTATCAACCTTTTGAGATAAGGAATCCTGACAATTATGCCAATCAGATGAGTACCTCTCTTTATACTCATGGAATCGAACGTTTACGAAATCAGAATCATGTTCCAAATGTCATCTATGAGTATATTCCTGCTACTTCTTCTCATCCCGTTGTCTCTGATCTTCGGGATCATCTTAGGTAGAAACGGAATATCACCCCTAGTTCTCCCAAACAATCACAAGTTCATCATTGCAATCATCCTCACGAAGTGGTTATCAAATGTTGTTGCCAAACAACCAAACGTTCTGTCTTCGAGCGTCTGACTTTCCCTTCTATTGATCAAAAGAGTGATGATGAAGAAGTGGTAATGTTTGCCTCTGTCAACATGACTTCCAGAGATTCTGGGGGTAGAAAATGCAAGCACGGAAAGACCCGGAGACCTAGTCAGCACTATCTTGACCGACTTAGAGAATCAGATGATGGTGTTTACCAGCATACTCGATCTCGAAGCCGAGAAACAATCGGTCAAAGGAATCTTCCATACAGTGATCGGTCTACTTCTCATGATGGGTGTAATTCAGACTTTGCTGTCGACAGTGATGGCTCTGAACAAACTGTGTCATCTGTCATGGCACGAGAAGTGACAGCATACGTCGTTGAAGAACAAGATGCTTCTGGTTCTAACAATCAGAATCAAAGGATTGTTGCACTAGAAGAACAATTGAAGACTATGGCCGAAATGATGGCTAAAATGCATGATGTTATTATGGCTCAGCACACTCCACCGGTCATAACTCCTGAACCATTGATTTCTTCCACTCCTCAGAACCCTGGTCTGGGGGTACCACCTCTTCCAAACATCACAGTACCAGCTCAGGTTACTTTTAGCCAAACTGGTGCTGGGGGTGATGCTTACCATGCAGTTCCTCCTCCGGCTATTACTAATCAATCTAGCAATCCTCAATCTTCAGGGAATGCTAATGATGCTGTTGAACAATTGCGGAATCAATTTGAAGCCTATACACAAAGGGAAGGCTTACAACGGTTGGGCATTAAACAACCCTATCCCGCCGAATGGAAGAAAATGCAGTTTCCGCCAAAATATAAATTCCCTACCATTATGCAGTTCGATGGTACTTCATCTCCCAATCAGTATATTAATCATTTTGAATTGATGACTGATCCTCTTCAGCCTAATGATGCCCTTCTTACTCGGGTATTCGTCAGTTGCTTAACTGGCGCTGCTTATGACTGGTACCGAAGTCTACCAGATAGATGTATCACTTCTTTTGCTGGTTTCAAACAGATGTTCCTTGAACGATTTTATGAAGGCGTCAATGACATGACTATGTCAGCCCTCATTAAAATCAAACAAAGAAATAATGAGCCTGCTGAGCAATTTATCGAGAGGTTCCGTCGCGAAGCTCTCAAAATGCCAATGGGAACTCCATCTGCTGTTACAATTGATACTTGCAAGAATAATCTCTTGCCAATTATCAGTATGTGGACAGGGGCAACTCAATTCCAAGACTGGCCTTCTTTCATTATTAATGCTAAGGCAGCAGAACTCAGCGCTGAAAAATTTAAGACATTGGGGGTTCACATGAATCCTGACCAAGGCGATCATAGCTCAAACTCTAACAACAATCGCCAGAATAATAATAGAAAAGGCAAAGATACATCTGCTCCTAAAGAAACTTTGGCCATTGACTTGAGAAGCAAAGAAGCACTGGCTGTCAATGTTGCTCAATCTGCACCTATTCCATCACAACAACCTCAAAGAGCACCACGTCCTAAAGAAGAATACTCTTTCGATGAAGATGACATCATGGGTATCTTTGAATGTCTTACAAAAAGCAACAAACTGCAATTACCCGACCCTAAAAGGTCGGAAGAGGTTGGTAAGACTGATCATCCTAAGTATTGTGTTTACCACAGATTTATCGGACATCCTACTCGAGCATGTTATGTGCTTAAAGGAAAAATACAAGAGATGATCAAATCCGGAGCAGTAACCCTCGAACAAGATGAAAAGACGGTGACGGCTAATGTCGTCTCTGTTCAGTTCGGCGAATTTCCACCAATGCAGATAGAAGATGGTGTAGTTCCCATTCCTCGAACCACTCTCGAGCTTGTAAACCTTCCACCTTTTCGAAATGAAGGACTAGTCCCTTTATCTACTTCTAAAGGGGAAATCATATGGATTCATCCAGATCTGGTCTCAGATTTTGAATCCTCCGCCTCTTCTTCATCTAAACAAAAGAAAAATTCCAAAGGCAAGTTTAAAAGTTGTAATATGGTTTCTCTTGAACCATTAAATGAAGAAGAGATCCTATTGGGTACCAGGTCTGGTAAGCCCTATTTACGGGAATACTCAGAGAATCAGGAAGTTCCAACTTCATCTTCAACTAACCCAACTCCTCCTCCTGTTAAACCAGCAGTTACTGATAAAGGGAAACAACCAGTTCGTTTCGATAAAGCTCTCAAAAAGTCCACTTCTCTCGGACTCGAGAAGCCGTATAACTTTGACATACTGGCTCAATTGGCCAATACTCCTGCCAGATTGTCAATATTCGAGCTCTTGCGCCTCTCTAAGGAAACTCGAGAGACGTTAAGTGAAGCTTTGTTGCAGGCAGAAAATTGCCTTGAAATTCTGAAGAAGCCGGAGAAAGAGCCTCTCTCTTGTCTCCATTGTCATAGCGTGTTGGAATTAATTCCAAATATTACCTTCACGCAAGATGACATGCTCCTGGAAGATAATCGACATGATCGCCCTTTGTATTTCACAGGGTACGTTGATACCATGAAGGTCGATCGTATCCTGATAGATCCAGGCTCTGCACTCAGCATTATGCCTAAAACAATGTTGGATGCTTTGAAAATTCCTGTACGCAGTCTTACTGGCACAATCACTACTATTCTGGGGTTCAATCAAGGAAGAAGTGAACCTCTGGGCAAGATTCGCCTAAAATTCCAAATAGGCAATCTTCGTACAAAGGTTACCTTTTACATCATTGATAACCATGGTTGTTCCTACAATGTTCTTCTGGGAAGACCATTCCTTCATGAGCATAATATTGTGCCATCAACTCTTCATCAATGTTTCAAATATGTTGATGACAAAGGAGAAGTTCAAAAAGAAGTTGCAGATCTCTATCCTTTCAAGGGCGTTGAAGCATACTGCAACGATGCTCGCATGTACAAAGACGAGTTCATGAAAGTTGTCTTGGCTTTAGACATTGAAGAAGAGCAGGGAATTGAATCTCAAGACACTCTTGTAATTCCTGTTAAAGGGTGTGTCTCTCAACCCTCTTCTTTTGAACCACTAACCATCTATCTTCCTCCTAGCAAAAAGGAACAAGAACCAAAGTCACAGGATACTCTTGTGATTCCTGTTAAAGGGCGCGTCTCTAAGCCCTCACATGCTGAACCACTGGTCATTCGACTTCCTGCCAAGAAGACAATTTCTATGACTGACCAAGGAAAAAGGGAGCTCACCTCTTCTGAGCCATTTGTTATCGACCTTCGTCGTAACAAGCCTTCTCTTCCTCCTCGTTCTTCTTATCCCCCTCTTGTTATCAATTTGACTAAGCCTGCTAAGGCTAAAGGTCCTACTGTAAACACTGTTGTAAATATCAATAAAGATGCATCTCCTTTACAGTATACTGATGTGTTGTATCATGCTGAGTGTTACTTAAATATGTTAGATAGGTTAAAGCCACTCACAATTGAAGTTGTACAATCTTACCAAACAGATGTATCATTGGAATCAACGGATAGTTCATACTTTATAGTTCCTGCTCGAAAAGCTGACGAAAGTCCAATAATCTTTATTAGAGGACCAGAACAAAAGTTTTCTTATACCGAAGACTGCAAACATGATGACACAGGACATTTACAACTCCGTCGTTACAGTATTCAGTCTAAAGAGATCATCCGTAAAATGGGATATGATTTCAAGAGTGGACTCAACTATGGAAGAGGGAGACGAACTCCTATTCATGTTACTAGCAAGAGGAATAAGCTCGGCCTTGGTTATGTATTTACATTTCCTACTATGGCTACAGCTCCTAAAATAATTGAATCTGATGATGATGAACGCACTGTTTCATCTGATACAGTTTCATGGGATTCTGACACTAGCATTGGTCACGTACATCGTATTGCCATATCCTCCAACATGGTCTCAGTTGAATTTCCAGATATCAACAACGATGCTACTGATGATGACTTCGAAGAAAGCCCTGAAACTGACCCTTGGGTACAAAAGATGGACAATCAGTGGAAGCTCCGGTTTGAAAAACGAGAACCACCTACCGAAGATCAGCTAATCCAAATCGATGTAGGAGAAAACGGTATTTCCCGTCCTATATTCATTAGTAAAAATCTCCCCGAAGATGATAAGCAGGAGTTGATTCTTCTCATTCGTGAATATATTGATGTCTTTGCTTGGAGCTATGAAGACATGTCAGGTTTAGATCCCAAAATTGCTACGCACAAGTTGAATATATTACCTAATGCAAAACCTGTTAAACAACAACAACGGCGCTTCAAACCTGAAATGATGGATGCAATTGATGAAGAAGTTCGAAAACTCATCGCTTGTGGCTTTATTCATGAAGAACAACATCCAGACTGGGTTGCTAATGTTGTTCCAGTTTTGAAGAAGACTGGGAAAATCAGAGTCTGCATTGATTTTCGGGATCTGAACGACGCTTGTCCAAAGGATGAGTTTCCCCTTCCAATCACTGATGTCATGATTGACAATACTTGTGGGTTCGAGAGGTTATCTTTTATGGATGGATTCTCTGGATATAATCAAATCAAGATGAATCCTGACGATGAAAAGCATACTTCTTTTCGTACCCCTCGAGGAGTTTATTGCTATACTGTGATGCCATTTGGTCTCAAGAACGCCGGAGCAACTTATCAACGAGCCATGAGCACTATCTTTCGAGATCATTTGAGAAAGACTGTTGAATGCTATGTTGATGATATTGCTGTCAAAAGCCGTCTGAAAGAAGATCACATTCAAGACTTGAGAACTATCTTCAATCTTATGCGCCAACATCAACTCAAAATGAATCCCACCAAGTCATTCTTGGGTGTCTCTAATGGTAAATTTCTCGGCTTTGTTATTACCTCTAAAGGTATACACGTAGATCCTGAGAAGATCAAAGCCATTCAAGAGATGCGTCCTCCACGCAACCTAAAAGAGCTACGAGGATTTCAAGGTCGACTTGCGTATATCAGGAGATTCATTTCGAATTTATCTGGACGATGCAGACCGTTAACACAACTCATGAAGAAAGGTGTATCTTTTGTTTGGACCGAAGAATGTCAACAAGCATTTGAGGACATAAAACAGTATCTTATGAACCCACCAGTCTTGGTGTCACCAATCTCCGGCATACCTTTCTTAATGTATGTCAGAGCAATGGATCACTCATTGGGTGCTTTACTTGCCCAAAAGAATAAAGAAGGACATGAACAGGCTATCTACTATCTCAGTCGTACTATGATCGGAGCCGAACATCGATATAGCATGGTTGAAAAAGAATGTTTAGCCTTAATGTTCGCTGTACAAAAGACAAGACACTATATAATTGGTCAAACAATCCATGTCATCTCCCGAATTAACCCTCTACGGGTACTCATGAAGAAGCCCAGCACTCTCAATTCAAGGCTAGCTACATGGGCTATCTTACTTGCCCAATACGACATGATTTACGTACCTCAAAAGTCAGTTAAAGGACAAGCCCTTGCTGACTTCTTAGCTGCTCATCCTGTTTCTGAGACTTCTAAACTCTACGACGAGATTCCTGATGAGACGCTTGAAACAAATCTGATCTCGGAAGAATTTCCCACATGGCGTCTATTCTTTGACGGAGCTTCTAGAATTGGACCAAATGGGATTATTATAGCAGGAGTAGGGATTGTGCTCGTTTTGCCAGAAGGACTAACTATTCAACGGGCTTATTCTTTGGATGAGCCTTGTTCCAACAATGTTGCAGAGTATAATGCTTTGCTTATCGGCCTTCAACTAGCTAAACAATTAGACATCCAATATCTTGAAGTATACGGTGACTCTAAACTGGTTGTTAACCAGGTTAGAGGAATATATGAAGTTCGTCATCAAGATTTGATTCCGTATCATGAAGCAGCCATTGCTATGGCCATTTCCTTCAAAGCTTTCTATATTGAATACGTTCGTCGGGCTTACAACACTGAAGCAGATGCTCTAGCAAACCTTGCAGCAGTCTTGGCGATTCCTGTCCAAAGACAGCAGTTGGTTGTTATTTCCAACAGAGAGTTATTTTGTATTGAAAATAATCACAATATTGAGTTTAGTAATTCTGCTGAGGTCAATATCATCAATGAAGATTGGAGAACTCCTTTCATTGATTTTGCAGTTTATGGAATATTGCCTGAGGATCCCAAAGAAGCCACCAGCATTCGAAGACGATCTCTCCGTTTCTATTATAATCATACAACAAAAACTCTCTACCGACGAACTTATGATGGTCTACTATTACGTTGTCTTGCTGGTAATGAAGCAAAATAAATACTACGTGAAGCTCATGATGGTGTTTGTGGAGCGCATCAACCTGGTCCTAAATTACAAGATCGTATTCGTCGTATGGGCTATTACTGGCCTTCTATGGTATCCGATGCTATTGAATACGCAAAGAAATGCAGAGCATGTCAAATTCATGCAGATTTCATTCATCAACCATCAGAATATCTACATCCTACGGCTGCTTCTTGGCCTTTTGAAGCTTGGGGCATGGACATCATAGGCCCAATCAACCCTCCTTCTTCTAAAGGGCACCGGTTTATCCTGGCTATCACAGACTACTTCTCTAAGTGGGCTGAGGCTATACCTCTGGCTGAAGTCAAAACCAGCAGTGTCATCAACTTCATCAAACACCATGTGATATACAGGTTTGGTGTACCGCAGCGAATCATTCATGATAATGGACCTCAGTTCATTAGTCAAAAGTTCACTCGGTTCTGTGACGATCATCGCATCGACAATGTTGCTTCGACAGCCTATAACCCTGCAGCAAACGGTTTAGCTGAAGCTTTCAATAAAACCATTATCAAACTCCTCAAGAAGTTTGTCTCTACTAACAAACGGAATTGGAGTGAGAAGCTTGGCGAATGTTTATGGGCTTATCGCACTACAGTTCGCAATCCTACCGGCTGTACACCTTTCTCCTTGGTGTATGGTTGTGAAGCAGTTCTGCCACTGGAAATTCAAATCCCGTCTCTGCGGATAGCCATTGCCAATGAACTTACAACGGAGAACAACGATCTACTTCGATTGCAAGAGTTGGAGGCACTTGATGAAAAGAGGCTTTTGGCTCAACAGCACATTGAGTTATACCAGGCCCGTATCTCAAAAGCCTTTAATCGCAAAGTTAAAGTACGAGCATTTCAGAAAGGTGATTTGGTCCTTACAGTCAGACGTCCTATGACTATGACTCACATGAGTAAGGGCAAGTTCGATGCCAAATGGGAAGGTCCTTTTGTTGCAAACAAAGTATTTTCCAATGGTGCTTACCAGTTAACAGAGATGGATGGCAGAATAGCTATGATGCCTATCAATGGCAAATTTCTTAAGAAATACTATGTATAAATGTGTAAAGATTTCTTGACAGACAATGTAAATAAAATTTCTTTTTATTTTTCAAAGAAGATATTACATTACATTAAGGGAGATCACTATCATCCCTATCAAACTTAGGACGAGGACCAAGCCCCTCCTTCTCACAAGCAAAATCAGCAAAGGAGTCGAAGACATCTTTGTCTGAACTCAGCAAGAATTTGAGGAAAGCTATCCTCTTTGCCTCTTCTTCCGCAGTCTTCCCCGGCTCTATCAGAAAGTCGAGGATATCCTGTGAAGGCTTTGGTGCAGAGGAGCCTTCGCCCACCTCCTTTTGATCCGGTAAGACTGAGTTGACGAGAGGCTTGGGTGCAGACGACCCTTCGCCCTTCTCTGTCCCAGCAGAAGGTTCCCCGGTGACGCTCTCGGCTTTCGGCACGATTTCAGTCTCCTTAGACATGTTGTTGGAAGACATCTTTCTTGTTGAAGGCAGTGATAAAATTCTTCATGAGTCATGTACTATTTATACTAGTCTACTGACTCTTCGTGAATCAAGGTGACTGTTCACCCCCCTTCGATGAATCTAAAGGTTCATTCATTAAAATCCCCAGCAGACATTTTTGATGAATCATTCATTCTGACGGTTCATTTTCAACCGTTCATCATATCATCATCGTTATCAAAAAAGAATTCACGTCCATATTACCTTTGAGTTCTACATATTTTCTATTGCAACTTGTTACGTCCCTATTACCTCTGACTAAGTTGTCTATTGAAATAACAAAAATTCGATATTTATATTTTGCCATGTCCACATTACCTCTGAGCAAGATATAAAGAATATAGTTATTTTCTACATCAAGAAAATATATCACGTCCTGTACCTCTGAATATGTTTTCTCGTTCTATTGCTTATCTCCTATAATAGAGTATGTAACAAGTAACTAGAATCATCCAAAATACCATTCCAGTTCATTCAAAATAAAGTCCATTACAATTGGTCAAAACAAAGAAAGACATCCCAAAAATTCAGTTATTCAGAAGGCCGGGTACTGAGCTCTGCAACACGTCTTTTCAAAGCAGCTATCTTTTCATTTTGAGAGTTCAAAATCCTTTGTCTAATTTGATTCCTTGTTGACTCGAAGTCAAAGGGTTTTAGATTAGCAAAACGAGCAGTCAGCTCTTCATGATGAGTCTTGGTATTAAGCTCCTTTTGACGCTTCAGCGCAACGAGGTGATCTGCAGTTTCTTTGTTTAAGAGAATCTTCTCTTCCCTTTTCCGCTTCGCCAGAGTCAGACGTTCTTGAAGCTTGGCAATTTCTTCGTCAACTTCTGCTATTTCAGCTTCATTGGTCTCCAGCTTCGAAGATGTTTCTTCAATCTGGGTTTCCATATCAGCAGTAAAGTGAGCAAAGGCTGCCAAAAATGCTTCAAGATCTTTTTCCTTCTGTTCAGCTTCCCGAGCCAAAGCTTGACATTCTTCTTCAATTAGGGAATCTATATTCCCAGATGATAGATTCTTCATTGCAGTCTTCACTTCTTCAAGCTCATTGAGGATATGTTCCAGATAAACGGCCTGAGCTTCATCTCCGTGGTCACGAATCCCGTTGATTAAATATTTTACGGATTTCCTGACTTTGGAGAAAGGAATGTTCTCACTCTCCACCATCGGCTTGAGTGTTAGATAGAATGCGTTTGTATAAGATCTTATAACGATTCTGTTTGCCTCAGAAGTGATGGGAGTTTCTGCTATCTCGGTTGGAGTAATTTCAGTTGCGACAGATGGCGTCGTCAAAGCAATAATTTCAGAAGATCTTTCTTTTGGTATCTGGGTTATCTTTATTGGAGGAGCCGTGGTAGAGCTTGTAGCAGCATTGACTGGTTCTTCTGCGAAATATTCTCATTAGCAAGTCTTATTGTACAAAGTCGACAAAGTTAAAGCTTTACCTGATTGAGGCAATTCAATCTGTACTTGTGATGGCCCAGGTATAGGTATCTCTGTAGAGCTCTCTTCTCTGACAGAAGTCTCCAATGGAGCCATTTTCGAGCTAGTTACACTCCTCATTTGTTCTCCTGAAAGTTAACGTATTGCGTTAATTTTCTAAGAAAGTTATGAAGTTCAGAACAATAAACTAGCAATTTACCAGTATCCATTGTTCGAGCAGGGGTGCCTATCTCAGGAATAGTATATGTCACCATTGCTTGACTACTACCCGCCTCTGAACCGCCTGATAGGTGTACATTACCCCCAGCTATTAAAGAAAAGGAATCAATATGCTACAAAAAAACAAATATCATCATTGATAACAATCTACAGGATTCAAGAAATTTAACCTGGATCGGGTATGTATGGTGTATCCACCAATACTGTTACTTCCTGAGGAATTTGAGCTGGCATTTCTTCTGAGACTTCCTCTGCATGATTACTTCCCGCATCGGAAGTACTAAGTGAAGGCTGATCTTCTCTGGTAGGGGTATTCATAATATTGACATGTGCTTCCTCTAATGGTTCATTAGCAATGCTCTCAACATTCTCTTCATTCAATTTATGAGCGTCAGATGGCTCATTTGTATTTTCAGCTTCTGGATCAGTAACAGTATCATCGAGATATTCAGTGCATGCCTGTAATGCATCAATCATTTCGCTATCTGAATATATTGGATCATCGGCATGAGTTTGAAGATGATCTAACGTATCGATCGGAATAGTATTAGATACTGTTTCTGGAAGCGCTTCAGGAAGAATCGCCAAAGTTGAAGGCTGGCCAATCACAGAAGATGTGTTTATTTCCATAGCCTCTTTGCCAGAATGCGTTGGTTCTTCTGTAGATAATGGTTCTGATTCAGAGATGGGAGTAGGGGAAGACATCATATGCCCAGCAACAGCACTAGCCAGGATGGATGCAGCACGAGATGGACTCAATAATCTTAATTTTCTACTAACTACTTTCTTCAAACTCGGCCTTCTTCGAAGAGGCACATCCGGACTTTCTTGGTCAGCAGAAATACCCTGTTGTTTCTGTAAAGACGTAGGAGTTATCTCTTCACTCCTTACAGGTTCTTCTGCCCGTTGTCTCGATTGTGACCTAGTGGTAACTCCTTCAAGGGATTCTGCAGTGGTTTTCTTTTTCTTTGGATCTGGAGAAGCAACAGGAATATCATTTTTTCTTTTCTTCTTATCCTTCATAGGAGATTTTGTTACTCGGAGAGAAATGTTTAAGGGTTCAGTAAACTCCTCAAGGAAGTTCATATCTCTGGAGATTTCAAAAGGTTCGTCAGCAGGTTCTTCGTCATTTGGATCTTTATAAAGAATGCTCGGCTTTCCTTTCTTGGCTCGTTTGTCAGAAGCGAAGCTATGTGCTAAATCAAAAGTCTCCACAAAGGTATTGGCCGAAGTGTAAAACCTTGAATAGGTGAATAACATTCGCGGTCCATGATTTGTATTCTCAGGCATTGAGAAAACGGCCCTCGTATTTTTAGCATTATAATAGTACCAAGCCCTGGCGCCATCAATCAAATATCCTTTCCTTTGTAGGCATGTTGTGGCATTCCCTACATGGAATTGATCATAGCCGAATTGGCGTGCAAAACGGCTAGGCAAATATGGTTCAAGAATACATTCATCTTCAAATCGATGTACGAGGTGTGAAGGTCGAATCGACTTCAACCAATTGAATATAGCTGGATCTGTTGGTAGAGTATTCACTAAATCTAGGATATTAGCTGGCAATAACTTGTAGCCAGCTGGTGGATCAACACAATAAAAATCCCAGTTATCGTCGCGGTTCAATACTCGCCGACAATCTATCAAGGAGGTGTGATTCCATCTACACCCTTCATACTTTCTTAAAAAGTTTCCTCCAATAGCTCTTTCGCCAGGGCTCATCAAAACTGGGCAGTGGATTAGAAGCCACCCAAATAAATAAGTGTGGGCGACTTCAGTACGTGGAAAGCCATCTTTCTTATTATTTAGCATGCCGTCCACAAAGCAACGCAGACTATGATTAAGTCGGCTTGTCATCGCCGATAAAATATCCATCCGATAACCGAACACTAGGCGGACTGCAGCAAAAAGAACACCTCTATGGAAGCGATCGACTGCACTTGCTCCAGGGACTACATACCTTCGTAGCCAAAAAACAAGAAAGCCTGCCAGATGGGCTTTCTTAGACATACGTCTGTATCCCATCCTCATGAAACTTTCTATTTTATCTCCTATCTTGAGGGGAGGATAATCTTCATCATTTTTAACTATTATATCTTCTTGGCGAAACCTTGCCATCAACTCATTTATCTCTTCCTCATTGAAACGCTGAAAGGTAAGTGGATCAACAGCTTTCTTCTCACTAATTTGTTTCTCTTCATCATCATGTTTGAGGAAGAGATAAGATATCCATTTAGTAAGATAGCAGGAGCCTGAGCTTTCAAAATAACAACAACAGATGTGATAGTGACATAACAGCTCATCAAAGACTTCTACCATTTCAGCATTTTCAGATTTCAGCCTGTTTAATTCATCTTCAGTGGGAACATACTCC
Organism: Iris pallida; assembly: GCA_029216955.1. Taxonomy (NCBI): domain Eukaryota; kingdom Viridiplantae; phylum Streptophyta; class Magnoliopsida; order Asparagales; family Iridaceae; genus Iris; species Iris pallida. The sequence goes on along the minus strand of JANAVB010006392.1, from coordinate 15,625 downwards.
TCATAAGGAAAATTTCCCATAGGCAGCTTGGAGATATGATTCATCTCGTGAAGAGCGAAACCGATTTCTCCTTTTGGGGTCATGAAGGTTCCCGTCCTATAATTGTACCTTTCGATCAGTGAAAGGAATAGGTGTGGATTTGGAGGGAAGCCATGTACTGAAGAATAAACAGCTTCATACAGACTGATATTAAGAAGCTCTTCTTCATAATGTTCTAAAACCCAGTTGGCAATGCAGCTCCATCGTTTATAATCTGGGTTGACTAAACCTTGCATCCTTAAGGTGTTATCAGTATAATACCTACCTTTCCTAGCAAACTCATTTGCAAAAATTGGTATTCTCACTGGTAATAGACGAGATGAATTCTCAGGAGGGATGCAACCTGGTTTCAAACCCCTGAGATGAGTTGCGTAAATATCAGATGAACTATAGAAGATATCTCTGTTGTTCACCTTTTTATAACATATTTTGCCCACCCGAGCCTGCTGAACGGGAGTGATATCCCACTCCATTTGGCGGGGATAACTGGCAAACTCATATCTGGAAAGAGGTAAACTCCTAAGCATATCTGGCAAATATATAGTCTTTTCACCTTTCTTAAAAATCCTCTCTTCCACCCGCTGTTTTGGCTGAGATTCCCTGTCCAAGGCATCTCCAAACAAGAAGAGTGGTTTCTTGTAGATAGCTGCATCCAGTGACTGTAAGGGTTGGCCGTTCATCAAACACAGAAGAGTCTCATTATCCTGAGTAGTCGGGATTGCTCTTCGAGACTCTGGTAGTTCATAATGAGGGAACTTAACGTGTGACAAGTCCTCTTTGAATTCAGGTTCAGACAAAGTTCCTTGGAAGATCTCGAAGTTGGGATCTTCTCTGATATCAACTGCAAAACAGAAAAGAGCAAACATCACAACAAAGTTATCAGATTGCGCCTAGTTGACTGCTTAAAGACAGACTGCGCCTAGTTTTCAGCCAACTAGATTAAACTGCGCCTAATTCATGAATCTGGGAAGACTGCGCCTAGTTTTCTGTCGAATAGGGCAGATTATGCCTAGCTTTCATTCAACAACAAACAGCGCCTGTTTTATCAGACAAAGCTAATCCGATAGCGCCTAGCTTTGTTACTAGGCGCGATCGAACAAACAGAGTCTAATTTTCTAGGCGCTATTTGGTGGAATGTTTAAACTTCATAAACATGAAGTTTAGAGAATCACCAAACCCTAAAAAGAGTTGGCGAATACAACTGAGCCCTAAGAAGAGCCAGTGTACGTTCCTATGACCCACCATTGATGGCCGGATGTGCAGTTTCGTGTCGAGAAACATGAATTTGTCCAGGCTCTCGGATTTGAAGAGAACCGCGCGATTCAACCACGGGAGGCGGCGCGGTCTTCTTCGATTTCTTCGAAGATTCAATTGGTGCGGGCTCCTTTCCCTTATCAGCTCGACGGGGCGCCATCGAAGTTGGATCAGAAAAAAAAAAAAAACTCGTCAGAAGAAGAAGACAAAATCAAAGAAAAACTCTCGGAAGAATTTGCCCTTGGGTATACATTGAAGTGGTAAAAGATTAATGAAGCTTTTCAAAGGTTATTTATAGCTTTTGAAGAATTCAAATCGACGTAACCGATCGCGCCTAAAATATCCACCACAACGGATTGCGCCTATTCGGCCTGAAGATCCGTTCTCGCCTTAAACTGCGCAACTTCTTCAAATATCAAGCGCGGTTTGACTTGATCATATGGAAATTCAAAGTATTTCGAATTTTTGAAAATTCAAAATTCGAAAACTTTGAAGGGGGTCTTGTAGGTCCAAAAAATCAAACCGCGCCTAGGTTTGATTCAACAGATTGATCAGAATGCGCCTATAGACAGATGGCGCCTACTTCACCAACAAACTCAAAACGCGCCTATTTTTGCATCACAGAGGCGCTCTTCACAAACTGCGCTTAGCTGACGTGGAGTCATCATTACCTGACAAACACGAAGATTGAGGCGGCGCTATCATTCCTCTGATGGCGCGGCGCTCGAGGAAGATATGACAGCTGTCTAAACAGATTGCGCCTACATCAAAGAACTAGGCGCTATCATCAGATTGTGCCTACTTTTGACTATATCAAGCACACTTCGCAGACTGCGCCTACTTTTGACTATATCAAGCACACTTCGCAGACTGCGCCTACTTTTGACTATATCAAGCACACTTCGCAGATTGCGCCTACTTCTATCCAAACTCAGCACACTTTGCAGATTGCGCCTACGAAGAAGGCGCAGTTCAAAACAACATCAATTCAGAGCTTGCCACGTGTCCCTGAAACAGGCGCGCTTTGACTAAATCAACGCCTAACTACCACTCTACATGTCCAACACGTGTCCCACTAACTGTACACGACCAAGCGCATTTTAATCAAATAATGCCACATGTCTAGAGCAGTTGGTGAACGTTCGTGATAATGGAGTGAAAACAGGCGCAGTTTGTCATACGTGCTCAAAACAGGCGCACTTCAACCAGGCGCTCTCCAGAATAACTGCCCAAAACAGTTATTTCAGAACTCTATAAATAGAGTTTCGTTTCCATTCAACACATAAGGAAAAAGATCAAAAGAAATCAGAGTTTTCGTCCAAGTGCTGCTGCGTTCTTCAGAGATTCAAGTCTTCAAAGTTCACATCGTCCAAGGGATAAAGCGATCGTCATCGAGATTGGATTCCTATAGTTGTACTTTCCCAGAATTCTTGTAATATTCTTTACAAAGTTTGTGAAATAAAGATCATACTTTTGTTTTTGCAAACATATGTCTTTATACATTATTTTGTTCTCCTTTACGTTCTAATATAGGTCATTGGTTTTTATGCATATCAACCATATATATATGTATATACCCTATAGCTTTAATATAATAATGGATATATGGGGCTATGATAGATACCTTAGAGTATGGTTATGGGTTGAGTTAGAGTGTAGGATTAGTTTAAATGTAGGATTATGGTTAATTTGTGAGATTAGCCTTATTATAGAGTTTGGCTAGATGGTTAACCCTAGAAATAGCCTAGTTGACCATTGACCAAGATTTGACCTCATAGTCTAAGTTTGACTTAGTTGACTAGAGAGTTTATCAAGGGTTGACTTTGACATAAAGAGACCTAGTGGCATTTAGACTGCATAGTACAAATTAATTATTTAATATTGAACACATTATAACATGTATCTCATATAATAGGACTCTGTGACTCCAGTTCGTATACCAATACACATCAGTTGCTCAGGATATCAGGTAAGTACATTCTCTTTTAGTTTTCATTCATGATAGTATCTATATTGCCTGCTTTAGACTACTTTACTTGATGCTGAGACATTGTTATCACGGACCAGTTCTCTGTGGATCTTGTCATACGATGTTATCCCCTCTACGGATACATCGGATATTTCATGTTCATGTACTTTACCATAAGCATCGTGTACTCCTTGTATTCGTATTATTCGTGTACAAATCGTGTGCTCATGTACTCTTGTGTGCTCACATGTGCTTATTGTACAAAACTAACCATCGTATATGTGACATAACTTAGTCGGATCCTTGTGTATTGATCGGGGCGGGAGAGTAGAACTGGTCATGTGATTAAACCCCTTAGTGTAACTCGTGTACATGTCCAGTATACCCTCACATATAATGGAGACTCTGTAGAATACATCGTGTACAAACCTAAACCAATCACATAATCATCTTGTGCTCTAAAACACTTATATTTATTATAGTTCATAATTTCTTTATTATATTTCATGTACTCAGTTTACTTATTCATATATCCTGTATTCCTGTATTTCTTTACATCACGTCATATATTTTATTCTACTGTTAGCTCTATATTTCTTACCATACTTTGGAACTATTTTAAGAGATATGTGCTTGTTCCCGTCATGACAGGATAATATTAAAATTTTTACAGATAACTTGGTGGATTCCAGCTAGCCTAGAGGAGACACCAGTAGAGCTTGGAGTAGATCGTTAGGTTCTTGTCTAGTGGTAGTTTTCAGTTATTTCATGAGATGTACTTATTTCATACTATGTGTTTGTAGTGATGATAACACTTAAACTTCTTCAAATCTGGTTCTGTATTAAACTTTGTGATCCTTCGATATATCTCATTTCGTGCTGATATCCATCTTAGTTATTTTGTGATTGAGTTGTATCCTTCTGAGATTGTCCTCCGTTGGGAGAGTATATTTATATTAGACTGGTTCATTGACTTGTATTAGATGTTGTTGAGACCTAGGACGGCGTTCTACAGCCGACACTACGGTATAGGAGAGACGTACCTACGGTCTTGTGCCCTTTCACTGGGTGTGGGTCGTGACATCTTCTCATTCTTTCAGACCCTAACTTTTCTCGCCATGGCTCCCATGAAATCAAGAATCCCGAAAGCTCTCACGACGAGCTCCAAGAATACTATTGGGGCAACGGCTAGCCCCCGACCGGCTGTAGTGACTGTGAGGCAGACTAGAATGTCGTCTGCGAGACAAGCTGGGGAGGCTACTCATCATGCCAAAGGGAAGCAGTTGGCCTATGAAGCCGTCGTCGTTGACCAAGCTCCTATTGTAGGGGATGTGCGGACACCCATTGCTGGAAGATGTCTGATTGTAATTGACTTCTTGGTTTACTGATGCATATGAGCATCGACTCTTAGGAGTGTCGTCTCGATGATATGTTGATGATTTTTTCTTGCTGATGTGCATGGACACCGCTCTTCGAGGTGGTGTTCCGAAGATGTGCTAAAGTTCTGTCGACTAACGTGCATAGTTGTTACTTTTCATAAAGTATCGACTAGACGCTAAAGCTACGCACAGTCAATGTCAACGTGCAACGTCTTCTATGAAGTACCTACGTGGATGTATGTCAGCCGATGTGTGGTGCACTTTGATAGTGCCTGCACGGATGCTCCCTGCAAGGGCCACCTAGATACCTTCTTTTTATGGCACAATACTTTCGTCTGACATATTTTTGTTTACGTGTAGTTCCTGTATCCTTGTCTCTCTTCGAGGACATTCTCTTTGCATTAACGGGCTGTGCCGTGGGCAAAGACGTCGACGAGATGCTCACCCACTCTATTGAACATTTGATTGCCTATGGTCAACCGATAGGCCGACTAGCCATGATTCGGGATCAACAGCCCGCATACTTTTGCCGTATGATGGATCGAGGCAAGCCGTCTCTTCCATCTGATGCTATCAAGATGCTAAAATCTTTGTTTCTTTTTGGTGATCAGTCGGTCCTAGAAAATACTAAGCTCTTGGAGATAACCGAAGATTGGTATTTTGAGAACTACGGTATTCCTCTGTACGTTCCTTCCGTCAACCACCACCTTCCGCTCTCGACTTTCTTTTGTTTGGCTGAGAAGCATTTCATGAAGTAGGAACTGACCCTGAAGCGAGGGGGTTTCATGATCGGTCATATCAAATTGGAAGGGTGCTCCAATCAGAGGGAATCCTTCAAGAATATGCCCGACGATCCATCAGCTACGCTGCGGGTGTTACTTCCTGGTCGCCTGCTTGTTGATTTTACCAATAAAGTGTATCCATTTCGGGCGCCTCATTTTTCCATACCTATCCGAAAGGTGCCTTCCTGTAGAACACTTACAAAAAAGAGAAGAATCACTGTCTTTTCTTATTAGTGCAAGGCACCACAAATCGAGTACACCTGAGTGATCCTGCACTGAGAATCTTCGAGTACAAAAAAAATTCTGGGAAATAGGACAATGGAGATCGAGCGGCAGTTGCTCATTTACTTCGTTGACACTCTGATTTACAAAAATGGGAGAAAACCTAAGAAAATTGATAAGTCTCAGCTGACTGGCAAAAAGGGCAGCAATTTTGCTCTGAAATGCTCTATGTTCTGTTAATTTGAAGAGGATATGTCCTCTATTTATAGTCGTTTTGCACTGAAACGACTGTTATGCGCACACACGTAGAGAATACACTGATCTCCCTGTGGGCGCATAGTATTGCTTTGGGCACATAGGATGTAGGCGCATAAGAACTGGATGATCGTGGGGTTGACGTGGCTGCATGCTTCGGTGCATGACTGCTCGTGGAGACTGACGTAGCCGCATGCCTCGGCCCATGACTGATCGTGGATGTTGACCGAGTCGTAGATGTAACACCCTGTTTTCTGAAATTGGGGATTTTTGAAAATTTATTATTTTTATTATTTATTAGTGATATTTTAGTCATGGTATAATTTTTGATGATTATTAGTATGATTTGAACCATCTTCAAGTCATGCTAAGTCATGACTTATGACTTTGTGATTTTGTTAGTGTAACTTAGTGTAAACCCTAGTTTTCTCTAACCCAGAAGTTGCCATGACCATGAGAGCCTAGTCATAGGCTTAGAACACCAATTAGTGATTTTTAGCTTAAGGGGTATTTTGGTAATTTTCTAGGATTTGTTTGGAATTATTTGGGTTTATGTGTTTTTATTAGTGTTTAATTATTGTTAAGTGTCATGAGAGCCCCTAACCTAGTTTAACCTAATCTAGAGGTTAGTTACTAACCTAGAATGACTAAGAGGATAGATATTAATCATAGGTTAAAGTGAGATAAATATCTAGATATTTATCATATGATATTTTGCTTGATTTATGCAAAATATCTTAAACCCTTTACCAAAGTCCTTGCCTTAACCTAGAAGCAAGCCTAGGACACCCCCCCTTGCCATGGCAGCCAAGGACCCCCCCTTGGCAGCCCACCATCCTATATTAACCCCTTGAATTAATTCATGAACAATTTACATGAATTAAAACCTAGAAAATTCCCCTTTCCTACACAAGGCCATAACTTGATCAATTTTGATCCAAATCACCTCTAGTTTCTTGCATTGGACTCCCCTACACTAGAGGGTACTAATTAGGGCCTGCTATCAAGGAATTTGGGAGCTTTTGGGCATCACCAAGAGGAAGAACACCCCCCATACTTGGGTGTTTTCAAGGATTTTTGCACAAATAGGTAAATGCCCATAAACCTTGTTAAAATTGTGTTTTCTCTTCATATTAGCATGCATCTAGGTACTAGGGTACTGTGGGTAAAATTTGGTGAAGGTTAGAGTCGGTTTGGTGTCCGTATCGGACACGTATCTAGGTTTTAATTCAAGTGTTTGATGAATTGCCTCTGTAAATTAAATGTTATTATTTTTGAAAACTATTTGAACAAGTTTTTAGCTCTATAGGTGTAGGTCATAGAACCATAACCCTGAGCACACTTCGAGTCGTGTCCGTGTCCAAAACAGGACACGAACACACTGTAAAACAACACTGTGTACACTGTTAAATCCCAAGTGTTTGACACTTTGTATTGTGTCCACACGTGTCGTGGACACAATACAGACACATGGACACATACCTAGACCCTAGGCCTACCCCCTGACACGAGCACGTGGCCCCACGTGCCACGTGTGAAGTACACGAACCCCCGACACTTGTGCACGAGGCACTGCGTAGCTCCCCTGCTACCAGACCCCTCGTGTGGACACGACACGACACGTGGACACGTGCCACTTGGCACAGACCTAGGGGAAGTGTCTGATAAGACACCCCTAAAGTCTTGTGTCACGACGTGTCGTGTTGAGGGAGAAAATCCACTCGCACGGGTCGTGCACTGGCACAGCACACGCGTTCAGACCTCTCTGATACGCACGTAGAACTCGGACACGCGGACACTTGGACACGAATCAGGTTAGTGGACACCTAGTAGACCCCTAGGTGAACTTTCCCCCATGAGCACGAGACACGACGTGTCTTGTGTCGTGTACACGAGACACGTAAAGTTCAGCCGACACGTGCCCTAATAATTTACCTGTTTTCGAATTTTGACTCGTGGACACGTTGTGTCGTGTCTTGGTCGTATCTCAGGCACCTAGGACACTAGAGTGGACCCTACCCTACCATTACCAACCTAGGTATTCGAGCCATAGCTCGGTTTCGTGTACGTATTTTGGGTTACCCAGTTTCGAGTATCAGTCCACTGTTCACAGGTTAGTGTATTTTTTTCCAGTTTTTGGAAATGGATTTCAAACACGATTTTGATTGAATTAATCCATTAGACTAGTGTATTTTAGTATGTATATGTGTAGTATATATGTATTT
>JANAVB010006392.1:0-5000 GCA_029216955.1 Iris pallida | reverse complement strand
GAGTATCACTACAGCCTGCGATAGGATTGAGGAATAGGCTTAGAGAGAGTGGATACTCAATCACTGTTAGGATACCTTGAGAGATTCCTGGGATGACCCTTGAGAATCTCATTTGAAATTACGACTTAAACTCCTTTTCCCTTGATTGAATTTGATTTTGGAGGATTCACTGTAGAACTTTGAATCCTGGTATTAGTTGATGATTTTGAAATTTTTGTAGTTGTTGATTTTAATTTCTTAGTGTTAGATTAATATCTTTTATTTTTTTTGGGGTACTCAATCACAATTATGAGAAAACTCTTATTTATTTCTTGCCATCTAATCCTCTTGCTAATTGCCTTTCATTAAAATGAACTGTCCTCTCTATTTTGTACCTTGCTTAAACTCTTTCTACCAATCTATGTGACTGTATCCCAAACCTGACTTACTCGACATTTCCTCAAATCAAGACTTTATTGAGACCTTCTAACCTTGACCTTTGATTGATCGAACCCTAACTATATTCCTCTAGTAGCCTATCTATCCCTAGTACTGTGTTCCTAAATTATTTACTAGATTCCTGATTAATTTTATTTCATGAGTTAATTTGATCTTCTTCAATTTTTGCATCAATTTGTCACGTCTCGAACTCCCACTTTCTATTCTAGATCATTGGACGTCCTTTACCGTGACTTAGATATTCAGAGTATAATACTAGCTGTTACCTCCCAACAAACTTCACATGTAAGACCTAGACTAGCCTACCTTCATGTAGGTATTCCATGTCCCATTAAAACCCGTCTCCTTGTACTCTATTTTCTTGATATGATTTTCTGATCAAATGGCTAAACTATAACCTCTACCATGATACTAAATTCATTCTTATTTCAATTAGAGATCCACCTTGGCTCAATTCTTTCGATCTGGCATGTGATGGTGTTCTGCTTGAACCCTCAAATACTTAACCTTGTACCTTACCTTGAATGCTTGACCCGATTGGTTAAGAATCTTGGACTATGTATCTTCTTTCATCATTCCACCCTTACTTATATCTTATGCTATAAATTTATCCTTAAGTTTTACAAGCTTATCCTTTTCGAGCTTGATCATGGTATATTTTATTGGGTGTACACCCACTAACATATTATCTAATCAGAACCGGCGTATGATGGTCTGATCAACCTATTGCGTTTTGGTTCACTTTTTCATATATTAATCTACGTGGATGGAGACAATTAAACTTGCCCTAGAATCTTATCCACAACAGCCTTGACAATTCTCCTTGGAATTATTTTATCACCTATGAACCTCGTATTCATATCCAGTTGGATTAAATTTAATCATGACCTGGATCTTCATCATTGGATGCTCGTGCTCATACTTGATTTCATTAAATTCCAATCTTGCCCAATCTCGATTTATCCTAAAATTGATCAACTTAGATCGTGTCAAGACTAAAATCTATTTGTGATTGTTTGTACCTAAATTTTCAATTTTCTTTTTATGGAATGGTAACTTTAATGATTTCTCACTTGTTAATAACCCATTTTTCATATAGGATGGTAGACGACCCTATAGCCTTGATGATTGTTGTTCCCTTACCTTCCCAATTTGGACACCTTAGATTGCTTAAACATTTTGATACCATAGGACAGTATTGATCTAGAATGACTAGTGCACCTAGATGAGACCACAGATTGTTCCATTTAACCTGTCCCCCTGGTACCACTATTCATCATGATTTTGGTTCAATTTAGGCTATAGACCTTTCCCACTCTAAATTGTGATCACCGTAAACACGTTACCGTGACTTTTAAATTTGGAGCACAAGACTAGTTGTTTTCTCAAAACTGATTTCATGTACATGACCTAGACATGACATACTACACCCATGACCTTAGTGTCCCACTCAGGCATACCATTGTGTGCTTCATTTGCTTAGTACGATTTTCCTAACCCGAGACTCCATCCTGATTTACCCCATGGAGTTACTTTTGGCTTCGATTTGAATTCAGGACACCTTATGACCTGAAACTGCCAGCCAATTTTTGGACATGACCCAGTATAGGTCTACTACCCCTATTTGGCTTGTTAACCTTGTATATTGCCTAGGTAGTGGCTTCGTCCCTGATTGTTGGAGGTTTGACCTAGGAGGAGTACGACCATCTAAATTTCGAGGACGAAATTATTTTAAGGTGGGTAGACTTGTAACACCCTGTTTTCTGAAATTGGGGATTTTTAAAAATTTATTATTTTTATTATTTATTAGTGATATTTTAGTCATGGTATAATTTTTGATGATTATTAGTGTGATTTGAACCATCTTCAAGTCATGCTAAGTCATGACTTATGACTTTGTGATTTTGTTAGTGTAACTTAGTGTAAACCCTAGTTTTCTCTAACCCAGAAGTTGCCATGACCATGAGAGCCTAGCCATAGGCTTAGAACACCAATTAGTGATTTTTAGCTTAAGGGGTATTTTGGTAATTTTCTAGGATTTGTTTGGAATTATTTGGGTTTATTAGTGTTTAATTATTATTAAGTGTCATGAGAGCCCCTAACCTAGTTTAACCTAATCTAGAGGTTAGTTACTAACCTAGAATGACTAAGAGGATAGATATTAATCATAGGTTAAAGTGAGATAAATATCTAGATATTTATCATATGATATTTTGCTTGATTTATGCAAAATATCTTAAACCCTTTACCAAAGTCCTTGCCTTAACCTAGAAGCAAGCCGAGGACACCTCCCCTTGCCATGGCAGCCAAGGACCCCCCCTTGGCAGCCCACCATCCTATATTAACCCCTTGAATTAATTTATGAACAATTTACATGAATTAAAATCTAAAAAATTCCCCTTTCCTACACAAGGCCATAACTTGATCAATTTTGATCCAAATCACCTCTAGTTTCTTGCATTGGACTCCCCTACACTAGAGGGTACTAATTAGGGCCTGCTATTAAGGAATTTGGGAGCTTTTGGGCATCACCAAGAGGAAGAACACCCCCCCTACTTGGGTTCAAGGATTTTTGCACAAATAGGTAAATGCCCATAAACCTTGTTAAAATTGTGTTTTCTCTTCATATTAGCATGCATCTAGGTACTAGGGTACTGTGGGTAAAATTTGGTGAAGGTTAGAGTCGGTTTGGTGTCCGTATTGGACACGTATCTAGGTTTTAATTCAAGTGTTTGATGAATTGCCTCTGTAAATTAAATGTTATTATTTTTGAAAACTATTTGAACAAGTTTTTAGCTCTATAGGTGTAGGTCATAGAACCATAACCTTGAACACACTTCGAGTCGTGTCCGTGTCCAAAACAGGACACGAACACACTGTAAAACAACACTGTGTACACTGTTAAATCCCAAGTGTTTGACACTTTGTATTGTGTCCACACGTGTCGTGGACACAATACAGACACATGGACACATACCTAGACCCTAGACCTACCCCCTGACACGAGCACGTGGCCCCACGTGCCACGTGTGAAGTACACGAACCCCCGACACTTGTGCACGACTGCGTAGCTCCCCTGCTACCAGACCCCTCGTATGGACACGACACGACACGTGGACACGTGCCACTTGGCACAGACCTAGGGGCAGTGTCTGATAAGACACCCCTAAAGTCTTGTGTCACGACGTGTCGTGTCAAGGGAGAAAATCCACTCGCACGGGTCGTACACTGGCACAGCACACGCGTTCAGACCTCTCTGATACGCACGTAGAACTCGGACACGCGGACACTTGGACACGAATCAGGTTAGTGGACACCTAGTAGACCCCTAGGCGAACTTTCCCCCATGAGCACGAGACACGACGTGTCTTGTGTCGTGTACACGAGACACGTAAAGTTCAGCCGACACGTGCCCTAATAATTTACCTGTTTTCGAATTTCGACTCGTGGACACGTTGTGTCGTATCTTGGTCGTATCTCAGGCACCTAGGACACTAGAGTGGACCCTACCCTACCATTACCAACCTAGGTATTCGAGCCATAGCTCGGTTTCGTGTACGTATTTTGGGTTACCAGTTTCGAGTATCAGTCCACTGTTCACAGGTTAGTGTATTTTTTTCCAGTTTTTGGAAATGGATTTCAAACACGATTTTGATTGAATTAATCCATTAGACTAGTGTATTTTATGTATATGTGTAGTATATATGTATTTGTGAGTGGGTCGTGAATTTGGGAGTTTTGGTAGTGTGTGTGTATGTACATATGTATGTACATATGTGTGTATATGTGTTAGGTGTGTGTGTGTGTTGGTTCTGGAAAATGGTTCCAGAACCTGGAACCAATCCCCCCCTGTCCTGACCCCTATTCCAGTCTCACTCTCTCTCTCACTGTTAGCTCTCTCTCTCTTTCACTCTCTCTCTCATCCTTGTCCATCTCTCTCTCTTCCCCCCCTCTATCTATGTATATATATATATATATTATATATATATATATATATATGTTATATATAGTGTGTATATATATATTTATATATATGGTTATATATGGGATAGATAGTAGGTATATATTGTAGATAATATTAGAGATATATATAATATATATATAGATATATATAATATATATAATTATATATATATAATATATATATGTGTGTGTGTGTGTGTGTTATGGCCTATGTATATGTAGGCATTAGATAGATGGGTATATCTATTATAATAGACATATATGTGTATAACTTAAGGTATAGGTATAGAGGAACCTATGACTAGCCATGGCCATGGCAAGAGCATTGGCCTATGGTTTGGGGCTACCCTAAAGGCCCAAACCCTTGACCAAATTGACCCTTGACTAAGTGTTGACCAAAGTCAACCTTTGGTCAAACCATGACTAATTGACCTAATAAATGACTAGTTCAACTAGTCAGACCATGTTTGACCTAATTACCTAACTGACTAGTCCTGTTTGCAATGCTTGTAGTTGTCTAAGTTGATTAGACTTGATCCAGATTGATCAGTTGACTAGTATTGGTAGTGGATTTAGAATGTTGACCAAGAGTTGACTTT
>JANAVB010006391.1:6329015-6473650 GCA_029216955.1 Iris pallida | reverse complement strand
GTTGCACAACTCAGAATATTATGCAACTTAAGATTCACGTAATACATCACGTGGCACAACTCAGAAAGTCTATGTAACTCAATAAGTCGTACATCTTTGTTTTGCTTCTAATTTTTTCGTTCATGTCTCTTTGCAGTTAATCTCAGGGAAGACCCGAATGCAGAAAGATTTGCTTCAACATTTAATGTCCCAGAGTATAGAGAGAATTTGTCTCATATCACTTTCCCTCAATATGATGGTCCTGAAGCACGAAGAACTCTGCTCATAGATCAAGATAATCAGACCCTTTTGAACTTAATGAATGGTGAACCCCTTCAGAGCTTGGATAGTACAGTCTAAGAAACCTGCCTTTTTATTCGAGGATGCCATCAAGAAGACCTCCCAGCCTAAGGCAAGAAAAGAGATGAGGTATTTCTTAAAGGATGACAAAGCCATACACCTAACAGAAATATCACGGTCGATGGCATTATCCCAATTTGCTTTTGCCAGCTATCCTAGAAGGATGTCATGGGATCTGACTCCTCTTCAGTAAGCAAGAATTGGAAAAATCTGTTATAAATTGGGTCAGAATAATAGGGACCTTTTCTACAGTACTTCTAAAAGATATAGTACACATTTAAGAGGGTTAAGGCCGAGCTGCATTCCTTCCGAGGATTCTTTCCTGCTTCTTCCGGTCAGAGTACCTATTTTGCCAATACATTTACAAAAGCTGAAGGCAGATATCCAGACCGTGCTATGCGTATGACAGGCCTGGTAAACCCTGGGATGAAGTACTGGAGTAGCTTGTCTATATGGATTTTGGAGGAATTTAAAGACAGGCTCATTGATCTGGGTCTCTATAATACCATCTGCACTACAGTATATGGCATTCACCCGAACCCTCATATTTTGGCTCTAATAGAGAGATATAATGAAAGCACTGGGACTTTCATAACGCCTCAGGAGAGATAGGGTTTGCTCTTAACGAGATGGAATATATCTCTCGTTTACCAATGGGTGATAACCCATATGAAGAATATGTACCCACAAATGATGAGTTAGATGCTCTGGCAAAGGAGAATCCCGAGATGATCACAGTTTTCAAGAGCTGCTGTGTCACTACAAAATCTGCTCACTCCACTACGAAAAGTGCCACTGCGGGTACTTACTACATCACTAAATGGATGCCGTATCTATTCTTAGGTCATGCGTGGGAGGACAAGCCACTGGATAGTCAATCATGTACTCCTCGTTTCTTTGAACCTTTTGATAAGAGTGATATGTAATATCTGATGGAGAAACATGATCATGGGGATGTCACATTGACTGAGGACTCGGGTCTATTTAAGACTGGCAATATTCTCCAGAGTTATCTTAGATAGGGTTACAGACCTATGTCTCCAGAAGCCCAGCTGGCAGGCTTTCTATTTTATGACTCTGGCGCTTTATAGTTCCAGGAGCCAGTGCAGTTGACAGGTTCCATCGGGGTGTCCTGTTCGCTGCAACACGTCTTGTATTTGGATACAAGATGGATCTCCTATCAGTCATGTCCTACCGCCTGAACGCAGGATTGCGTTATTTTGTGGACACTATGCTGAAAGATAAGGATGCTCGATCGAATTTTCCCCGTACTGAAATGCCATATACTTATTTGTTCGGATGGTTATTGCTACACCATCCTTTTTTGATGAACCTGGATATGGGAACTGCTGATGGAGACTTCATTAGGCATTTTGCTAACGCTCACTGGAAATATACTACTCTTTTAGAGTGCCGACTCGCCTTGAATCGTGGATCAGGATGGTATTTCTAGTATGTTTGACCTTCTTCAGGGTATGAAACCATGCCTCCACAAATTATGGACTTACCTGAAGAAACACTTCTTTTAAGCCCAAACATCTTTTCATGGCTTAAGGTGATCCGGCCTTCTCACTTAGTCTATAGATTTGAAGAAGAATGCTATTTGGAACCGTATTTGCCAAGTCAGTTTGCACTGCAGTTTGCATATGATCAGCTTCATGTAGGTAATGCAACTACTTGCCTACAAGCCAAGGGTTATCTCATTGATGGGGCTAGAGCTTGGAGTTACTACAACGCCCGGGGCACAAAAGCTATATTTTCTATGCCTGCCTTACAAACTTCCACAAGGCCCGCGCATGTTATATTCGTATGCAAACTTCAATTCTTCAGCGAATACATTCGCTGAAAACTTCTATCCTGCATACATCTTCGCAACCGAAAAGAGATTTAAACAAGGAAACGTACTCTTCAGTCTCTTCGGGATGTAGAAGACAAAGACCCTGCCGATGAACCTCTAGAGGCATCAATTTTAATGAACTTTGCTGACCCAGTTCAAGATCCTCTAGATATATCCATAAAGATGCGGAAAAAAAAATCCCCTGTTAAAGGTTTGAAGAAAAGAATGACTAAGGAGACGACGGCCTCTCCTCAACGAGATAATCCACCTAATTATCCAAGGGCTCTAAAGAAGAAGAAAAGAACATCACTGGTTATCAATGAACTAGTAACTACGAGAACAACTCATTCTCAATCAAAGCAGTTGCTTCTCAGTTCTTTCTCTGGAGAGAAGGACATTACCCCTTCTCCTATTCAGAAACAGGGGAAGATTACAGAAGACGGAACTTCTACTTCCTTGATCGATCCAGAGGGTGATCGTACTAGAGCTATTGCAGGGCAAGACGCACCAATACTCAAAGATGTTAGAAGAAAATTAGAAATTGCTGAAGAAGAACCATCTCAAGAAGGTAATATCAAAGTTGCAACATGTCCTCATATGTTAACTTTTATCAAAGATATATATCTAAATTGCATTTCCTTGTATTGGTTACTTTAACAGATGTCCGTCCTCCTACCATCATAATGACAGTAAATATTCCTGCCAATGTACTTGCTACAGCAGGGATAACAATTTCCTCTCCAACTCCCGTGAGTTCAAAAGCTTCCTTTCTAAAGCAGGATTTACCTCCACAAGATACTTCGCAAGCTCAAATATCTACTCATTCAGGAGAGGCAGTGATTGATGCATTGAACGGGTGCGATTTTGATGTTGAAACTTATGATGAAGATTGGGACAACATTACTAAACAAAAACAAACTTTAGCGAATGCATCATCATCACAAGAAATCCCAATTGATGAAGATCCTTCGCTTGCTGAAGACGAGGAGGATGTGGTTCATGATAAGGAACCTGTCAATCTTCCTGAAGTTAATGAACCCACGACCACTGAGCCGCCTGAAGTGTCTAAGGTGGCAACTAAAGTAGTAAATGAAACTCCAGTAACTCTGCCACCTTCGACTGAATCGGAAGTAGGGAGTAGTCAGGCCATCATGTCTGCAGAGACTCTCTCCAAGCTTTAGTCCGAGATAATTAAAGCTATTGAGACTCCTCATAATGTACTCAGCTCAGGTAAGTTTCCTACTATGAACGATTTATCATAGCATCTTCAGCATTATATGTTATAACATATGTGATTTGCAGCAGCGCCCACTGGGACTGTAGCCGTGGAAGGAAGATCTTCTCATATTAGTGCTCCAGATGAAATACCCCTACCTGCTAAAGCTGTGAAGACTTCTATAAACATAGTAGCCACTCCAGGAGCCCTGGAAGCTAACAAATTTGTGGTGACCTTTTTCACGAGAGTCTTCTTTACGTCTCTGGAGCCTCTAGTTCATAGAGTTATGGAGAGAGAGGATGTCCCTTTCAGTACCGTTAGAACTCCCACTATATTCTTGATCGAAGGCATCCGTAGTCAAGGAGACGAAGCTCAAGCTTCATTTTTGGAACATATTTTGGATGAGCTAGAGAGCTCAATCAAGGCTTACAAGGAGCTGAAAAGAGGAGATATCGAGCCACTAGTAAACATGGAATATGAAACCATGGTTCGAGAAGCAGAAATTAGTAAAGCTGATTTTGAAACATTCCTGCTGGCTTTCACTAGACAATCCTCTGAGCTAGACATTCAAATCTCTAATGTGGCTGTTATTGCTGAGAGTCACAAGACCAAGGCTACAGAGGAAGAGAAAAAGGTTGTTGATCTAGAAGCCAAAATTGCTCAACTTCAGGCAGAACTCCAAACTGCTAAGCAGAACATAGAATAAGAGAATCAATTGTACCAATCCGCTATTGATTGGGTGGAGATTTTGAAGGACCAGAAGAAGGAATTTGAACATCTTCAGAATGAAGAACTAACACGTCGAACTGCTGCTCTACAACCTTTCGATCCTGAATCAGGACGAGTTGAAGCTAGGCAGAGAGTGCTAGATTCTCGTGATGAAAGAATTCAGGTTCTAAAGAAACAAATTATAGAACTCATCATCTATCCTTTGGAGTGAAAATGGGCAAATTTTGTTGTTTCTTTCTACAATGTACACTTTTTCTTCTTTTACAGAAAGAAAATAATAAAGACTTTTTATGTGGTTCCATTACTTGTTGCATATCTTGTTATAGATATAAGCAATAGAATAGAAAATATATTCAGAGTTACTGGACATGATATATTTCATGATTTAGAAAATAACAATATTCATTATATCTGCTCAGAGGTAATGTGGACGTGGCAGAATATAAAGTTTAGCAATATTGTTATTTCAAAAGACAACTTTATCAGAGGTAATAAGGACGTGACAAGTTGCTGATATAAATAATCAAAATTCATAGGTGTAAAGGACGTGAATTCATATTATTTAAAATAAGAGACAATAAATGCCAAATGAATGATAAGTCAAAGAAAGTGAATGAATTAACAGTCACTTCAGATTTCAAAGAAAATATGCTGGCACATTAGATTGAAGATAGTTCTTAAATCTTGAATGTGATCTTCCTTGAGACGACTTTTGACAGCAATATCGTGAACATAGCATTCGACAGTCTTTCGCAGATGATCGCAAAAGATAGTACTCATAGCCCACTGGTAAGTTACACCTGCGTTCTTTAGACCAAACGGCATAACTGTATAATAGTACACTCCACGAAGAGTACGAAACGAAGTATGTTTCTCATCTTCAGGATTCATCCGGATTTGATTATATCCAGAAAACCCATCCATGAAAAAAATTCGTTCGAATCCACATGTATTGTCGATCATGACATCAGTAATTGGGAAAGAAAATTCATCTTTAGGGCAAGCATCATTGAGATCCCGAAAGTCTATGCAAACTCGAACCTTTCCGATTTTCTTCAAGACTGGAACAATGTTGGCTACCCAGTCAGGATGCTGCTCTTCTCTGATAAAACCGCAAGCTATAAGCTTTTTGACTTCATCATCAATTGTATCCATCATTTCAGGCTTGAATTACCGTTGTTGTTATTTGACCGACTTAGCATTCGACAAGATATTAAGCTTGTGAGTTGCAATTTGAGGATCTAATCCCGGCATATCTTCATAACTCCAGGCGAAGACATCAATATATTCACGAATAAGGTGAATTAATTCTTGTTTATCATCTTTTGAGATATTTTTGCTAATGAAGATTGGTCGTGATACGCCCTTCTCTCCAATATCGATTTGGACTAGTTGATCCTCAGTAGGTGGTTCTCGTCGTTCAAAATGAAGTTCCCACTGATTGTTCATCCTTTGTGCCTAAGGGTCCATTTCAGGAGCTTCTTCAATGTTATCTTCATCATCTTCAGGGACTTCGGCAGACACCATGTTAGAAGATATCATCACCCTATGAACATGACCAATGCTGGTGTCAAAATCCCATAAAATAGAATCAGAAGAGTTAGATCATTCTTCTTCATCAGATTCAGAAGGTTCCAGAGTTGGAAGTGGTAAAGCATAACCTAGTCCCTATTTCATTTTACTGTGGTATTATTGTGATTTTTCTTTTGGAACAACAATACGAAGAGGAGTTCGCCTTCCTTTACCATTGTTGAGGCCTGTCTTGAAATCATAGCCCATTTTGCGGATGATTGCTTTGGATAGTGGACTACAGCGGCATAATTGCAGCCTTCTTGTATCATCTCTATTATCGTTATTGAGCATAATTTTTGGTTCCTCTCTTTTGTTGAAGAATATAGGCTTTTCATCTTTCTTTCGAGACGGTACTAAGAAGTATGACTCTTGTATTGAATCCAGTGATACCATATTTTGTAGAGATGGTACGACTTCTATTGTAAGTGGTTTAAAACTATCTAGCATATCCAAATAATACTGAGTATAGTAAGAGACATCAGTATACTATAAAGGAGATGCTTTATTGACTTTTACACCATCATTTACAACAGGAACTTTAGCCTTAGCAGGCTTAGTCAGATTGATGACAAGAGGGGAAGAAGAAGAACGAGAAGGAGGAGGGAGCTTCTTGCGATGAAGATCGATTACAAGCGGCTCAGAAGAGGTGAGCTCCCTTTGTTCCTGACTATCACCAATGGGCTGCTTCTCATGGGAAGGAAGATAGATAGTCAGTGGTTTGGAAGACTGAGGACAAGAGGTATGTCCTTTGACCGGGATCACCAATGTATCATTCAACACATTTTTCTATTCTTCATCTGTGTCCATTGCTAGTACCACCTTCATGAATTCCTCCTTGTACATGCGAGAATCGTTGCAGTATGCTTCAACTCCTTTGAAAGGATTCAAATCTGCAACCTCTTTTTTGGACTTCTCCATTACCATCCACATATTTGAAACATTGGTGGAGAGTAGAAGATACAATATTGTGTTCATGGAGGAATGGACTTCCTAACAAAGCATTGTATGAGCCATGATTATCAATAACATAGAAAGTTACCTTCGTACGAAGATTGCCAATTTGAAGTTTTAGTCATATCTTCCCCAAAGGTTCACTTCTTCCTTGATTGAACTCCAAGATGGTAGTAATAGTTGTAGAATGGTTATGCACTAGAATTTTTAAAGCATCCAGCAAAGATTTCGGCATGATGCTAAGTACAGACCCGGGGTCAATCAAAATGTGATCGACTTTCATGGTATCTACATACCCCGTGAAGTAGAGAGGACGATCATGACGATTATCTTCTAACATAATGTCATCTTATGTAAAAGTAATATTGGGTATTAATTCAAATATACTATGATAATGTGTACAGCTGACTGGCTCCTTTTTAGGTTTCTTGAGAAGAGTAAGACAAGCGTCAGCCTGCATCAAGGCTTCACTTAACGTCTCTCGAGTTTCTTTTGAGAGACGTAAAAGTTCAAAGATTGATAATCTTGCTGGAGTATTGGCCAATTGAGCCAATATGTCAAAATTGTAAGGCTTTTCAAGTCCAAAAGATGGGGACTTCTTTAGTGCTTTGTCAAAGCGAACAGGTTATTTTCCCTTGTCTGCTGTTGTTGGTTTAGAAGGAGATGGTTCAACCACTGGCAGGGATGTAGATGGTATATTCTCAGCAGGAGAAGATGATGTAGGAGGAACATCAGGAGATGGAGCAGTATTCTCTTAATTTTCAGGATATTCTCGAAGATAGGGTTTTCCAGATCTAGTACCCATTAGAATTTCTTCTTCTGTTACTGGTTCAAAGGATACCATGTTGCAGCTTTTAGATTTGGATTTGGTGTGCTTCTTTTGCTTAGAAGAGGAAGGTGTTTTAAAATCTGCCACCAGATAAGGATGAATCCACATAATCTCTCCCCTGTCAGTTGACAGTAGAACAAGACCTTTATTTTAAGGAGGTGGGAGATTCACGATCTCAAGAGTAGTCCTTGGAATGGGGACAACACCATCTTGTACAAGTTGTGGTGGAAAGTTACCAAATTGCACAGAAATGACATTAGCAGTCACTGTCTTCTCGTCCTGCTGAAGAGTAATTGCTCCAGAGTTGACCAACTCTTGGATTTTACCCTTGAGCACATAACATGCTCCGGTTGGATGCCCTATAAATCTGTGATAAATACAGTATTTAGGGTGATCGTGTAAAACCCCTATTTTTTAAAATTATTTATTATTATTATTTTATATATTGATTTTCAGATGATCCGGTTTATCCAAACTAGTCCGAACTGGGCCTGGACCGAACCCAAGCCCAAGTAGACATGTGGTGTGACCAATGACGACAATGTAGGCATGTTTTAAGTATGTACTAATATTTCCTAAATTATTTTAAAATTTTATGTTTAATCTCAAATTATTTAATTATTGGTACAAAACTTATATTTTATTATTAAAATAAGGTTCCCAATATTTGTATAAATTTCTGGACCCGGATAAGAGGCATAATATACGTTCACCAAAAATTATCATTTGATTATTTTATTACTGCAATTTATTATTAATGTATTTTTAGAATTAATTAATTTATTTAGTTAATGGTGATCTTCTCGCCATTAAATATATGTAGATATGTAAATATATTTAAATGTATTATATATATTTTTTTTTTTTAACATATATAGATATGTTTAAATCTATTAAATATTTCAATAAGATAGCATTAAACTGATAATTTGATTTATGGAGATTTTGTTATGTATTTAAATATATATACACATCTATAGATATGTATATATATAAAAGATAAGATAAAGAAAAATAAATAAATAAGGAGACAATGGAGTGGCCGGCCAATGGGGTGGGACCGACCACCCCAAGTCTTTAAAGAATAAGCCGCTGCCTAGCAGCAGCACCCATAGGTTGCGCGCCCCCTTTAAGCATTATATAGCAGCAACAACCTTTATAAGCCCCCTCCCACATTCATGATATATATAGTTATACATATATATATATATATATATATATATATATATATATATATATATATATATATATATATATATATATATATATATATATATATATATGTTTTAGTAAAAATCAAACCCTAAAATTTATTCCACTTCCTCCTCTCCACCCGACCATGCCTCCTCCTCTCTCCTAGGCGTTCGCCCCACACCTCCCTCGTCCGAGGTCGCAACCCCGTCCTGCGAAAAAACAGCGGCAAACAACAACAACAAACGACAACAACGGCAGCAACATACAACAAGGTACCCAACTTCTCCATGCGATTTCTCCTCCAATTTAAATCCGTTTTTAGATCCGTAAATTTTTGTAGAAAGCCCACATGACCCTCTATCATCCCCTTCAAATAGATTTATTTATTCTGCAATAAATTCCAAGTTTAATTAGATTAAAAATCACAAAAAATCAGTTTTCAAAAACTTAAAAAAAAAACCCGGTACGAGGTACGTCCCGACAAACCGTGCGACCTCATCGTAAATCGAGAGTACCGAAGGGTCCGTATCGACTTTGCGGACGTGCGGACTTTGACGGAATTCAAGTTGGTTGCATGTATGCGACGAATTTGATCCGTATCCGTCAAATTTTTTCGTATCGGGCCTTTTCGATATTTCCTAATTATTTTGTGCACACTCATCAAATCGCGACGAAACTTGCGCCATTGGACTCGAAATATTTTTCTGGTCCTGTATGCCAAGTTTTGTCCGATTTTGAGACCGTTGACTGGGACACCATTTTGGCGGGCCCACAATCCCACTCAACGGACGATTTTGTGTACGGCTCCTCGAAATCCAAAATTGGACATACCGTTGAGTTCGTCTCGAAAAAAAAAATTCATAGACATATAGTTTGACGACTTTAGAGACCGTTGGTTCTGGCGCACATTTCGGTGCAAAGCGGGTCCAACGGCGGACATCATTTTGACCCAAAATTACGATTTTGCCCCTGTTCCAGAATTTAACTTTTGGACAGGCATTTCCTAGGCATATCTTTTATTCCAAACTCGTTCATGATGTTTTTTTCAGCATCCGGAGCTCCTTGTGGATTTTGACTTTCGTGTTGACGATTCTGACTGTAGGATTTTGCTACATCTCGCACCACCCTCAGGCAAGACACCTTGCCATTTGCTGTTTACTTATTTAGATCATATTTCATGCATTTAATTCATTATTTTCTTTATGCAAAATAAACTGTGATACATGGCATAACTTGTTAGAACTTACTGTTCATTATAGTTCCTGCTATGTATTATTTTTCTTACACATTAAACCTAGATTTAAGGAACCACCTTGTGTGTTGCATTCATGGCCTTGACTCGTTGTATCACGAAGTTGTGTGACACATGTAGAATACGGACATGCGTGACTGGCTGGCCACCGGTGCGTATAAGCCGTGCGATAGGAATAATCGCTAATAAAAATTGTATGCTAGTTTGACTTAGCGGTTATAGAGGTTTACTGTTGTGGATACAACATGGTAGGCATTAGGCGGGAAGAACAGCTCCTTATTGTATGGGTCATATATGCACTGTCCTGATTGCCGGTTATCTCCAGTGGGATGTACGGTCCTGATAGCCGGTTATCTCCAGTGGGAGGTACGGTCCTGATTGTCGGTTATCTCCAGTGGGAGGTACAGTCCTGATTCCTGATCCGGCCCATGCGTCAAAGATTTGTTCTTATTGCATTCACTATAGTACGGTTAGGTACCCTATTGCAGGCATTTCTTATTTATTTGAGCAATATTTATTCAGTTTATATGGCATGATATTATGTGTCTTATTACGTCCCTCTGAGGACCTGGTTATCTCTCCAGGTGTGTGCTTCTGTGAATTTGCAGGTGTTCTAGCTAAGGCCATGATCTTCTCCATTCTTTCAAAGACGATTGCACTTGGTTCGTCTCGTTATTTTATCGATCACTTCTTGTACATTTTATTTGAGATAGTTGGTAGTGGACTTTGTCTCCGCCCAACGATTGTATATATGACAAATTCCAAGTTGCTCTTATATTATTTATTTATCTAGTGGATGAGATTTAGTTATTCTGGATTTACTGTATTTTACAGCTTATGTATTCATACGAGGTTTCCATATATTGGAGTATACTTCGTATGTATGCAGCTGGCATGGATACGTACCTAGTCCTAAGTATTTTGGGGCTGGAGCATTACATGTTTTTGTGGTGGCCCATGCAGGTCGAATTTGTCACTTCGGTTACGTAATTGTACCGATGTGAGCCTGCAACATAGGATTAGAATGTAGGAATCTCATCCATACAGCTTGACCTCTTTCCTTGGCTTCAAATTCTGAACTCTCGTTCGACTTCCTTGAATTGCATCTTGCTTGATTCCTTTCTACCGTTGATTCTTATTTTCGTGCTTAGTGTCAACTAGGAAGATGACTACACTAGTATATGCTCATAGGTCAAACACATGGCTAGAATGGTTATATTGGCAATTGGAATACATTTAAGACTCTAATTGAGTTAGTAAGGTTTTTTTTTAAAGTGTGATTTAATGATAAGTAATTTGTAAAGTAGGATATTGCCACGGAAAGTTTTAATCTTGAGATTTCTAGTTAGTAAACACCTTAGGATTGATACTACGGGAAAAAAAAAGCTAGAATCTTTATACCCTTGATTTAAGAAATTGATTGGCTTTTGAGTTTTGATATTTATGAATTATGGGGTTATAGCTATACAGCTTTGAACAAATATAAAATTTATTTGATTTTCGAGCTTTGATATATATGATTTATAGGATTATAGTTATACACCTTTGAACAGTTATAAATATGGTTTGAAAATGATCTTAGCTTTTTTAAAAAAATGGCCATAGAAATTATTTAAATTTGAGTTGTACAACTTGCGATTTTCGTATTTAGTAAATTTTGAATTTTAAGTGGAAGTAATGATGGCGAATTTTGGTTTAAAATATTTGAAAGTTATGAAAACAATTTTTGAAAAATTTTTAAGTAGGTAGTGTCCTATGATTGAGGATTACAAATCTATTTAGATTTTTGGTAAAAAAAATATATATATATTTTGACTGATAAGATTATTTGAAAATTTAGTTTAATGTGAGATTGCTAATATTAAATTTTTGGAAGAATTTCGAAGGATGTGATGGAAAGTTATTTTGATTGATTAAAGGAAGTTACCATTTAGAAGTTGTGACTTTGTTGGAATAACTTAGCATGAATAGAAGTTAAAATTGATGAGAGCATTGAGCATAATTTTTGAGATTGCTTTTAATATGCTAAGAGTTTTATTATGAGTTATTTGAAAATTTTAGAGTGTTAAATTTTTGGTTGATTGTGAAATTTTTATGGATTCGTAAATTATGAACTCTTGAGTTAAATAGTTGAAATTAAACGTTAATTTTGGAAAATGTTAGTAGTAACGTGATAAAATTTTGCTTTGAGATTTATGAGAGTGATTTAAATTTTTATGATGAATTTGAACGGCTTGGAGTGAATACAAATTTTGGTAGTTTATTTTTGAAAGTTTAATTTTGAAACTTTTGGAGGAAACTTAAGTTAAATTTTAATGGTAGGCCCCAAGATAACCCTACTGAGTGTTCCACACTAATTGCCATGTCACCCTTGGCCATGATAGTAGTATATACACAAGTGTTGTTAGTCATCTACCAAGCTATGTGACTGTATTTCCACCTTGACTTACTCGACCTTCCTTCAATTCTAGATCTTTTAATTGCGACCTTCTAACCCACTTGCAATTTGAATAATGATTTAATGGTTCCTTAACTGTATTCATCTAGGAGACTATCTTCTCTCCGGAATTGTGTTCCTAAATTATTTTTTAATGATTTCTTTAATTAATTTTATTTCATGCTTTAACTTGATCTTCTTTATTTTGTGCATTAATTATCACCTCATGAACTCCCACTTTTTATTTTCGATCTTCTGGCGTCCCCTACTGTGACTTGTATATTTGGAGTACAACACTGCACTTTTCCTCCCAACAAGTTTCATATATAAGACCTAGACAAGCCCACCTTCTTGTAGACATATCATGTCCCACCAAAACCCATCTCCTTGTACTCTATTTTTTGATATGACCTTATGGTCAAAATGGCCAAACTATAATCTTTACCATGATACCGATATATTTTCGACCACGGATAGGGATTCAACCTCGACTCAATTCTTTCGACCCGATATGTGATTGTGTTCTACTAAATTCCTTAAATGCTTAAATTTGTACTTTATCTTGATTGCTTGACCCATTGTCCCATGATACTATTAGTTTAACTCTTGTAAGTTGGGTAGAATACCTCACCACCTAACAAAGCCTTTGTCCTTGTGACCCATATTGATAAGTTTACTTAGACTATGGAATCTGAAGGATTCTAACCCATTAGCCAACCAAGCCATAAGCAAGAAAACACTAGGACGTTTGTATAGGCCCACACTTCGGGCAAGACTTGATTTTAAAAAAAAGATCTTGGACTATTTAAAATTTTCTTCATCAGTACCTCCCTTGCTCATATTTTGACTTTCTCATGCTGCTAATGTAGCTTCAGTTTTGCAAGCTTATTCCGTTATCAAGCTTGATCATGACATATTTTATTGGGTGCACCCACTAACATATTGTCTAATCAGAACCGGTGCATGATGGTCTGATCAACCTATTGCACTTTGGTTCGCTTATCATAACTTATTCTATGAGGATGGAGACATAGTTAAACTTGCCTTAGAGTCTCATCCTGACAGCATTAACAACTCTCATTGGAATTATTTCCGTCGCCTATGAACCTCGTATTTCATACTAAATAGGGTCGTCTTTGAACTCTTTTGTTGTGGGCTTTACTTACTTTAGAAAGACCAGACACTGTACTTGATAAATAGACTCAAGGTATCACCTTTAGTTGCCCTATCAGTTATATATACACGAAATATAAATAGCCACCGACCGACTGATGTAGTTGTACCCTCGACTTTAACTACTCCTTATTCCCTCAACCCTAGAATTGTTAGCGTGCCTTTCCAATTATTCTTGAGCACTCGAGAGTGATTCTAATCATCACTTAATCAAACCCTCGACCAAGACGATTAGTATCCAGTTCTCCCTTAAGGAATCACATTTCCTAAATGTCTAACTTATTCTCTTTGGCCTACTCAATTCCTTACTGTTCGCTAAAATTTGATATTCAAAATTTTGTTACCTTCACTAGCAACTCTTATTCAATTCCATAACCATGATATATTATTGTATATATTGACTCTACAATTTTTTATTGCATGGTGGTGTTGAACGCCGGTTTATCGCCTCCTCTAAAATTTAATTTTATTTGGTATTGACGAACTCTTCCTATCACCCCAACCCTATCTATCCTATTATTCCTAAATTTCGAGGACGAAATTCTTGTAAGTTGGGTAGGATGTAAAACCCCTATTTTTTAAATTATTTATTATTATTATTTTATATATTGATTTTCAGATGATCCGGTTTGTCCAAACTAGTCCGAACTGGACCTGGACCGAACCCAAGCCCAAGTAGACATGTGGTGTGACCAATGACGACAATGTAGGCATGTTTTAAGTATGTACTAATATTTCCTAAATTATTTTAAAATTTTATGTTTAATCTCTAATTATTTAATTATTGGTACAAAACTTATATTTTATTATTAAAATAAGGTTCCCAATATTTGTATAAATTTCTGGACCCGGATAAGAGGCATAATATACGTTCACCAAAAATTATCATTTGATTATTTTATTACTGCAATTTATTATTAATGTATTTTTTGAATTAATTAATTTATTTAGTTAATGGTGATCTTCTCGCCATTAAATATATGTAGATATGTAAATATATTTAAATGTATTATATATACATAGATAGATATGTTTAAATCTATTAAATATTTGAATAAGATAGCATTAAACTGATAATTTGATTTATGGAGATTTTGTTATGTATTTAAATATATATACACATCTATAGATATGTATATATATAAAAGATAAGATAAAAAAAATAAAAATAAATAAGGAGACAATGGAGTGGCCGGCCAATGGGGTGGGACCGACCACCCCAAGTCTTTAAAGAATAAGCCGCTGCCTAGCAGCAGCACCCATGGGTTGCGCGCCCCCTTTAAGCATTATATAGCAGCAACAACCTTTATAAGCCCCCTCCCACATTCATGATATATATATATATATATATATATATATATATATATATATATATATATATATATATATATATATATATATATATATATATATATATATATATATATATATATATATATATGTTTTAGTAAAAATCAAACCCTAAAATTTATTCCACTTCCTCCTCTCCACCCGACCATGCCTCCTCCTCTCTCCTAGGCGTTCGCCCCACACCTCCCTCGTCCGAG
This sequence comes from Iris pallida, assembly GCA_029216955.1. Lineage (NCBI taxonomy): Eukaryota > Viridiplantae > Streptophyta > Magnoliopsida > Asparagales > Iridaceae > Iris > Iris pallida. The sequence continues at coordinate 6,458,574 of JANAVB010006391.1, read as the reverse complement.
CTCGCAACCCCGTCCCGCGAAAAAACAGTGGCAAACAACAACAACAAACGACAACAACGGCAGCAACATACAACATGGTACCCAACTTCTCCATGCGATTTCTCCTCCAATTTAAATCCGTTTTTAGATCCATAAATTTTTGTAGAAAGCCCACATGACCCTCTATCATCCCCTTCAAATAGATTTATTTATTCTGCAATAAATTCCAGGTTTAATTAGATTAAAAATCATGAAAAATTAGTTTTCAAAAACTTAAAAAAAAAACTCCGTACGAGGTACGTCCCGACAAACCGTGCGACCTCGTCGTAAACCGAGAGTACCGAAGGGTCCGTATCGACTTTGCGGACGTACGGACTTTGACGGAATTCAAGTTGGTTGCGTGTACGCGACGAATTTGATCTGTATCCGTCAAATTTTTCCGTATCGGGCCTTTTCGATATTTCCCAATTATTTTGTACAGACTCATCAAATCACGACGAAACTTGCGCCATTGGACTCAAAATATTTTTCTGGTCCTGTATGCCAAGTTTGGTCCGATTCTGAGACCGTTGACTGGGACGCCATTTTGGCGGGCCCACAATCCCACTCAACGGACGATTTTGTGTACGGCTCCTCGAAATCCAAAATTGGACATACCGTTGAGTTCATCTCAGAAAAACAAATTCATAGACATGTAGTTTGACGACGTTAGAGACCGTAGGTTCTGGCGCACATTTCAGTGCAAAGCGGGTCCAACGGCGGACATCATTTTGACCCGAAATTACAATTTTGCCCCTCTTTCAGAATTTAACTTTTGGACAGGCATTTCCTAGGCATATCTTTTATTCCAAACTCGTTCGTGATGTTTGTTTCAGCATCCGGAGCTCCTTGTGGATTTTGACTTTCGTGTTGACGATTCTGACTGTTGGATTTTGCTACATCTCGCACCACCCTTAGGCAAGACACATTGCTATTTGCTGTTTACTTATTTAGCTCATATTTCATGCATCTAATTCATTATTTTTTTATGCAAAATAAACTGTGATACATGGCATAACTTGTTAGAACTTACTGTTCATTATAGTTCCTGCTATGTATTATTTTTCTTACACATTAAACCTAGATTTAAGGGACCACCTTGTGTGTTGCATTCATGGCCTTGACACGTTGTATCACGAAGTTGTGTGATGCATGTAGAACACGGACATACGTGACTGGCTGGCCACCGGTGCGTATAAGCCGTGCGGTAGGAATAACCGCTAATAGAAATTGCATGCTAGTTTGACTTAGCGGTTATAGAGGTTTACTGTTGTGGATACAACATGGTAGGCATTGGGTGGGAAGAACAACTCCTTAATGTATGGGTCATATATGCACTGTCCTGATTGTCGGTTATCTCCAGTGGGAGGTACGGTCCTGATAGCCGGTTATCTCCAGTGGGAGGTACGGTCCTGATTGCCGGTTATCTCCAGTGGGAGGTACGGTCCTGATTCCTGATATTCCTGATCCGGCCCATGCGTCCAAGATTTGTTCTTATTGCATTCACTATAGTACGGTTAGGTACCCTATTGCAGGCATTCCTTATTTATTTGAGCAATATTTATTCAGTTTATATGGCATGATATTATGTGTCTTGTTATGTCCCTCTGAGGACCTGGTTATCTCTCCAGGTGTGTGCTTCTGTGAATTTACAGGTGTTCTAGCCAAGGCCGTGATCTTCTCCATTCTTTCGAAGACGATTGCGCTTGGTTCGTCTCGTTATTTTATGGATCACTTCTTGTACATTTTATTTGAGATAGTTGGTAGTGGACTTTGTCTCCGCCCGACGATTGTATACATGACAAATTCAAAGTTGCTCTTATATCATTTATTTATCTAGTGGATGAGATTTAGTTATTCTGGATTTACTGCATTTTACAGCTTATATATTTATACGAGGTTTCCATATATTGGAGTATACTTCGTATGTATGCAGCTGGCATGGATACGTACCTAGTCCTAAGTATTTTGGGACTGGGGCGTTACAGATTGGTTTTACCTACTTCTTCTGGCCGTTTTGCTTCTGGCAACTGAAGCTTATTGCTTTTAATCAAACAATCGAAGATGCTCAAAGTATCATCTTTATCGAAAGAATACTCTTCCTTTGGACGAGTTGTCTTCTGCGGTGGTGCTGATGGAGTGGGTGCTGTCTGAGTGACGTTGACAGCCAAAGACTCCTTGTCCTTGAGATTGATGGCCAGTGTTTCTTTACCCTTGCGATTATTCTGGCAATTATTACCCCCGGGTATAGAATGTTCGTCTTAGTTAGGATGAGTCATCTGAACTCCTAGCTGTTTAAACTTTTTCAGCGCTGACCTCAGCTGCCTTGGCATTCACAAAGAAAGAAGGCTAATCCTAGAATTATGAGATCACGTCCACATACTGATAATAGGCAACAAGTTTGATTTGCAAGTGTCTATTATTACAGCAAGATGAGTCTTCACCGACTACTTCCCCTGTCTCAAACGTATCAGGAGCAGGTCCATCTCAAGCTCCTGACGTACCAGAGGCAGGTCCATCTCGGACTCCTATCACGGATAAGCAGAAACAGAAGGAGGTTCGCTTCGACAAACCTCTCAAAAAGGATCTGACAATAGGGCATATCAAGCCCTACAACTTCGATATTCTAGCACAGTTGGCCAACACTCCGGCAAGATTGTTACTTTTCGAGCTCCTCCGTCTCTCTAAAGAGACCCGAGATGCGCTCAGTGAAGCCTTACAGAACGCCGATTCCTTCCTTACTCAGGTTCGGCCACTAAAAGACAATCCCACAGCTTGCCCACATTGCCACAGTGTGGTTGAAGTGATTCCCAGTATCACTTTCACCCAGTAAGACATGCTGCTAAAGAATAATCGGCACAATCGCCCCCTATATTATACAGGGTATGTCGGTGCCATTAAGGTCGATCGTATCCACATCGACCCGGGTTCCTCTCTGAGCATTATCCCAAGAAGCCTCCAACAAACTCTAGGGATTCCGATGCGTCGGTTGACAGCCTCGAACACAATAATTAGCGGCTTCAACGCAATAAAGAGCGAGCCTCTGGGCAAAATTTGTCTGAAGTGTCAGATTGGTGACCTCCATACTTAAGTAACTTGCTATGTCATCTATACAGACATAAACTACAACATGCTGCTAGGACGACCATGGATCCATAAGTACATGATTATCCCTTCCACCCTACATCAGTGCATGAAGTATGTGGCCAGCGATGGGACCATCAAAACAAAATTTGTTGATATCGACCCGTTCCGAGGACTTAAATCCTACTGTACGGATGCTGATCTGTATAAGTCAGTCCCCTGGGATAACTATAGCAATGATGCTGATGACGAGGCAGAGACATCCTCAGAAAGTGCAGCAGCGACCAAAGAACCATTAAAGGTTCGACTGAAAGGAAGGCCTCCCAAAGTATCAACGCCTCTCGTTGTTAAGCTTTGGGGCAGAGCTCCACCTTCGCCTCCAGAGACGATAGAAGATGGTCAGTAGCCGATACGAATAAGGCTACCCTGGAGGTCTCCAAGGCCAACCATGAAGGCGCAGGAGCATATGACCATAGCCCCCTTAGTTGTCAAACTGAAAGGAAAGCGTCCTCCTCCTCTTTCTGCAACAGCTCTAGTCCTCACTGACGAAGAGCTAGAAGACTACATATGTGCCAACACGGAGGCACACTCTTTCGACGATGTAATCCCCCGAGACAAGATATCCCACTTTATTAACAGGAAGTTGTCTTCGAACTACTCTGGTGCATGCTGGAACACCAAATATTTCCTAGACAACTCTCTACATAAGCTATAGATGCAAGTGACGACTGTCAACCATGTGAGCCAAGTTGTCCCTGCGCGGGGCACCTACTTCGTAGTTCCAGCCAGGAAAAAAGAAGAGGAACCCATCATATTCGATCGATTGGAGCATCCGCAGCAAATAACACTTGAAGACCTAGAACTCGACAGTGGCAAGATGTAGTTCTATCGCTACACTACACAGGCCAAAAACCTCATCCAGAAGATGGGTTACGACCAGAACAGCAACAAGGGGCTCAATTATGGCAAAGGTCGGCATCTTCCCTTACGGATTCATGCTCCAAAAGGAAAAGCCCAAAACTATTACCAACGTACCCGTCGAAGGTTGGGGTATGTTACACCTACTTCCACCTCAGAAGACTCAGAGAAAGAAGTCATGAGGCACTCACACTCTTCTGACTCCTCCACTTGGGACTCTGACACCTGCACCAGTTAAGTTTTTAAGAAGATGTTGTCTGCTAACATGGCCTCTGCAAGCTTAACCGTCGAAGATAATCAGTACAGGCGGTTACAAGGGTTAGAAGCGCTAGATAAAAAGCACTTGCTCGTGCAGCAAAGGATCGAGATTTACCAAGCCCGCATCTCTGGGATCTTCAACAAAAAGGTCCGTGAAAGATCATACCAAGTGGGCGACCTCGTCTTGGCAGTACGAAGGCCGATGGTAATGACTCACAAGACGGCTGGGAAGTTCGAGCCCAAGTGGGAAGGACCGTTCGTCATAAAAACGGTATACTCCAACGGTGCTTATCGGCTAGCTAAGCCTAATGGTGACTTGCTAATGATGCCCATCAACGACATATTTTTAAAGAAATATTATGTTTGAAGGTGGAACCAGCATAGGCACCCACATCCCCTGAAAAGGGTGCCTACGAGTTCTGGTAAGGGGATCTCCCTCTCTCTCCTATATATTCTCTCAAGTAGATGAAGCACTTCACGTCCACATTACCTCTGGATTGCTCCTCTACACCTGGAAGATGCAGCTACCATGTCCATATTACCTCTGAGTAGTTGTTCTTCTCGCATCATTTCTATGGTTATTTTGGCGGTCAAGAAAACAGTTCACGTCCATATTACCTCTGGATTGTTGTTCTATATCCCGGCAAAGATTAAGCCTACCACGTCCATATTACATCTGGTCAGGCAAATCCCTAGTGAAGATTCCCTATTTATTTTTGAAGACAAAAGTAAAGGGGACATGAAAGCTTCTATATATAAAAACATGTGGCTATAAAGACCTATTATAGGCTCTTCGTAGTTACATACACAGAAGCAAAAAAGGCTAAAATTGTAGTACAAGCTCTCAATAGCGTGGGCGAGGCGGTGACAGAGCCAATCACTTCCTGGTTAAAAGGAAGTCACCACCGGAAGCAGCTACTGGCCCGAGCCGGGGACGAAGACCAGCACAGGACACCCCTATCTCTCCAACTGGCCATGGGAGCAACCACAGCTGCAGGCCTTATTATTCCTCGGAATGGCAAGTAATCCAAATCCATGAAGCAGAGGTCCAAGACGCCATTGACGCCCACGAGATCTGGAGCGTAGGGATGTCTCAAGATCCAGAGGTAGTTCTACTATAGCTTCTTCGGATGAAAAGGTTTGCCACCAACGGCCGCCTCAAGCAAACTCCAGGGTCGTCAGCAGTCGATTGTCGGGCAAGCAAGGCCATTATGGAAGTAGCCGAGTCTTCTCTTGGAAGGAGTAGTCCTTTATATAGACTATTCGCATGGTCCAAGCATGAGCCAGATGTCGGTCAGAAGGTAGCTTACAAGCTAAGCCAAAGCTCCACTCCACGTCAGATGACAGTACTGTGAGTGACCGAAGGAACGTGACTCTGAACCTCCTCTGCCAAAGAGATTCACAATCCGTGCAAAGATGCAAGAGGCTCCAATATCAAGAAGTCATCAGGAGCTCTTGCTCTGAAATGATGACTCAGGACAATTAATGCTAAAGAGCTAGGTGTGACACCAGCCATCACCCAGCTCGTACAATCCTGCCACGTGTTCATGCTTCTGTTCAAAGTATCCCGAGCTTGACTCAAGTTCGGGACACTTTGAAGGGGGTCTTGTAGAAGCATAAAAAATCTCAGCTGATGACATCCCTTCGTCACAGAGCAGATAATACAAAGCCTCAGCCCAAGTGCTAAAAAGACAAAACAGAAGATATGGGAAAAAATTCCTTATTTGTCACATCTACCAAAGTCTAGTAAAAACACATCAAGACTATACAAAAAGGACTAATTCTGTTCATCTACAAAGGATCTGGTACAGATTCAAGAACCTAGAAGGGTCTACAAGGGATTCGGTCTTCGTCAAAGCGTAGCCTTTCTTCTTTATGCCAGAAGATTAACCTCCATCGAGAAGTATTCTGACCTATTTATGGGCGCAGCCTCCCAGAAGCATATCATCCACTCGGCCAAAGCAAGCAGCTTCATGAAGCAGTCATTGGCCCGAGCCTTCAAAAGGCACAGTAGGTCGCGAAGTCCTGAATGGGAAGGACATAGCACAACCTGTGGCTCTTCGGGTTGGCTATCTATCCATGACCTAGGTCATCAGGACCTCGAAGATCCTCCAGACGTCGCCCAGAGTTGAACTTCCTAAGGAGGATATTTATATACTTCTACACAAAGTTCTTCTATAAGAACAGGTCTCATATGAAAGAGAAAAGCCTCAACCAGCAGCAAACTTATACAAGGCTGATCTCCACTCGAAGTTTTTGGATCTCGTATGGTAGTGAAGGATGTTGTAGAAGCATGGAAAATATAGGGTTTATTCGGATCACAAAATTGTCACATATGTACTTTTATCGATGCGTATTCTGACCATCTTCTTCATGCTAGAAGATTGACCTCCATCGAGGCATATTCTGACCTTTTTACGGGTGCAGCCTCCCAGAAGCATATCATCCACTCTGCCAAAGCAAGCAGCTTCCTGAAGCAATCATTGGCCCGAGCCTTCAAAAGGTACATTAGGTCGCGAAGTCCAGAATGAGAAGGACATAGCACAACCTGTAGCTCTTCGGGTTGGCTATCCACCCATGACCTAGGTCATAAGGACCTCGAAGATCCCCCAGACGTCGTCCAGAGTTGAACTCCCTAAGGAGAACATTTACATACTTCTACACAGAGTTCTTCTATAAGAATATGTCTCCTATGAACGAGAAAAGCCTCAACCAGCAGCCAACTTGTACAAGGCCAATCGCCGCTCGAAGTTAAGTTTGGATCTCGCATGGTAGTGAAGGATGCTGTAGAATCATAGAAAATATAGGGTTCATGCGGATCACAAAATTATCGCATATGTACTTTGGGCCAAACAGGTCCGCATAAAGGAAAGCCGTATGACAGATTCAATATCTTATGCGGCCTGTCGACAACCAGCCACAGTAGAAAGATATGCGGCCAAGAGGATCAGTTCGTCTGATAAAGCTGACAAGTTCTGTCAAAACTAACAGCTCTGACACTTTGACAAAAAGATAAGACGTGAGACGTCACCAAAAGCAGGGTTCATACGCTTTCATACGGCCAGAAGGAGTGTCACCTAAGCCGCATGAACCTTATGAGGCTCAAACATATGCGGCCCCAAAGTCTCCGAACTTCATGCGGCCAAGGGTGACTGTGACCCAAGCCACATGAGCTTTATGCGGCCAAGATACAGAATCTATGCGGCTTAAATGCTTAAGCTATATGAGTCTCATGTGGCCCCACATGGTCAAAAACTGAGAGACTCATGCGGCTCAAAATTATTCCTACGACAGGACACGTGGCAGGCTGACCAAGTCTTAACTACCCAGATTGGCTGTAACAAAATCCTAACAAATCGACTGATGGCGGCCAAAGAGTGGGTCTTCACGTGCTACTAAGCCACATGGCCACAGGCCATCTATGCGGCTCAATATACATATCATTATAAATAGCAGGGTGCCACACCCCTACAAAAGGCTGGCAACCTTCGAAAGGCAATTTCTTCAAGAGCTAAAGAATGCGTCAGATAGTCCACGGAGTAAGGCAGAGTTGATAGAACTTTCCCGAGCCTCCATCGTCACCCCCCAGAATCAAAAACTAAACAATTGTACTTAGATTGTTTCCTAGGATTTCTTTCTAGGCTTTTCTTTGTACAAACGAGTTTGCAATCAATTTCAGCATTTCTGTAATAGTTGTCTTTGATTTTTAATGGCAAACATGATGGGAACTCTGCTGGGAATGTCCTTTTCCTCTGATGAGAAGCTGGTGATGCAATCTGACGCATCCAAGCTCGGCTCTACGTAGCAAATGCTTGTGGTGTGTTTTGACCAACAAGCCTTCGAAGAAATGCTCTCTGAACGGAGGGCCAGTCCGTCTCAGAAGCGAGCCAACCCAAAGAGAACTCGCAGGACGTCGGTGCACAGAACTGTTGCCCCCGACCAAGTTCTCGAAGAAGCTCCTTCTACAGCCCAAGACGGTGACCAAAGCTCTCCTGCGGCTTTGCTTCTGACCGCAGAGGACCCCACTGTCCCCAAATCTAGCAGAAGAAAACACTACGATGCTGAATTTTTGGGTTTTTGGAGGCACAAGGAAAATCCATACGGATAAAGTAGAAGGCGCATAAGAGATATGGGAAGTCTGTCCATGCGGCAGCCAACTCTGGCCGCAGGCAGACAACTCATGCGGCAGCCAACTCTGGTCGCAGGAAGATGGCCTATACGGCAGCCAGCTCTGGCTGCAAGAAGATAGCCTATGCGGCAGCCAGCTCTGGCCGCAAGAAGATAGCCCATGCGACAGCTAGCTCTGGCCGCAAGAAGATAGCCCATACGGCAGCCAAACCTGGCCTGAAACATGATATTTCATGAGGCTCTGTCAGAAGCTCTGTGTTCAACCGTCTCTCATGCAGGCCCAACGCCATGCGGCCGATTGAGAATGTGGGATGTATTAATCTGGACTCTTTCTACTATACGCCTTCGGGTGCTAAGTCAAATAAGTCTAGGGCAGTGCGGGCCCAATAAGCCCTGTCAACTGCCCAAGTTGCTGATGGTCAGCGGGCCCCGTTGATTGTTACACGTGCTCCTGATGGAAAGTTGTACAGAACCACCCGCGTCCAGTCCCCTAGGGCTAACGGACAGGGTGGGTCTTTAAAGTCTTCCTCTAACGATCCAGAGCAAATGCTTTTATTAGCCACGGATCAGGGAGCAAACATGATACCTAAGTACCCGTGTGCTCGGGATACCCGAGTCCACAAGTTTGGTGCAAAAGTAGATCAGCTTGCTAACGACTTGCAGGATGTGATTACTCACAAACGCAAGGTGGCAGTATTGGCAGGCAATGAGTCCCTCTCGGGACGTTGTTGCACCCAAGTCATCATCAACTGCTGCTGCGACAAATTAGCAGCACCTGAAGGACGACAGTCAGTTTTCCAACGATTGCAATAGCCAGCACCTATCCGACAACAACTCAAGAAACAGGTGCAAATTAGAAAGACGAGGAGTTTTCTCTTGCCTCCTGTAATTGAACTCAGAAGATTCACAAGGGAGGAAAGAAAATAGGCTCTTCCAGCCCGGCGATCTCGGCCAGTATTGTAAGAAGACCCTCATCTGGAGGGTTTCCACCGACAACCACAGGGGGTGTTTATTTTGGCACTCGATCCAAAAAAAAGCTTCTAGCACCTGGGGGTGCACCTTCGGCCTCCTTGAGAGTAGATGAAGCTGGAGGTAGCAGTCCCCTCAATATATGCGACAATCCGATGTACCAAGAGCACACACAGGTGGTAGAGATCCCCCAGAACTGCGTAACAGACTTGGATTTCCCTCAGGACCACCACCATCACCAATACGATATGGCTTCTTGCACAAGGGGTAGCACAATCCTCCCTGAGGATAGTCTTTATGGCTGACGATGATCATGAAGCGCCTTCTGACCGACAACGTCTAGAAGTACTGGAAGCCATGCTCCTGTCCTTGGTCAAGTTCGGGGACGAAATCAAAGCCGCCTTGCCAACTCAACTAGTAAGGACGCCTGGACAAACAAGCTTGAGATCCGCAGTCAACGCGGACTCCAACACGACCGCCCCTCCTTTGGGTGATGATCCCTTAGAAGCATCCGTTCCTTCAGCTGCAGATGAAGCCAAGGAGGCAAGGAGAGAGGTCCAGGAGCTTCAAGCAATGTTCAATGCCCGAGACTCCTCTCAGGACCTCAGAATACGGCAGCCATATCCTATTGCATGGAGAGATGTGTCTTTTCCACCGTAGTACAAGTCGTTCCATATCGATTCTTATGACAGGAAGACCTCTGCTAGTCGGTACATGACTTACTTTGAAGTCACAACCGACCACTCAACCGGCAATATTGCCTCCCTCTGATGTTCCAAGGTCATCTCAGCCTCCACTGGCGGATAAATCCAAGTTAAAAGAAACCCGCTTCGACAGGCCAATCCGTAATGATGTACCTCAGGGACTGGAGAGACCTTACAACTTTGACATATTAGCATAATTGGCTAATACGCCAGCAAAGTTGTCGTTATACGAGCTCCTAAGGCTCTCCAAGGATCTTCGTGTCGCATTAACCGAAGCACTCCAAAATGCTGACACCTACTTAGCTCAGGTCAAGCCTCCAGGGGAAGACCCGCCAGCAGATCTACAGGACAGCGATAGCACAGATGCAATGCCCAATATCATATTTACTCCACAAGAGATGTTGATCAAGTCCAATTTGCATGATCGCCCCTTGTACTACACATGATACATAGGCGACATCAAGGTGGATCGAATGCATATCGACCCTGGCTCGTCAATAAGCATCATCCCGAAAAGCTTGCTCCAACTTCTTGGCATCCCTATGCACCGACTAGCGGCGACCAACACTGCCATTAGCGATTTTAACTTGGGATGAAGCTATCCCTTAGGAAAGATCCGATTGAAATGTCAGATTGGTGACCTGAAGACGGAGGTTACCTGCTACATTATAGATGCAGACACCTCCTACAACATCCTCCTGGGATGTCCGTAGATATATGACTATATGATCGTGCCATCCACCTTTCACTAGTGTTTCAAGTATGTCAGTAAGCACGGCTTCGTGAAGACTGAATTTGCTGACATCGATCCCTTCAAAGGGGTTGAATCTTATTACTCTTCGGAGGCTTGTCTATATGACGAATCTAGGAAACATATAACTGACGAACTGGAGGCCATCACAGGTCCAGAAGAACCCTTGAGAATTCGTCTCCAAGCCCGCAAACCGGGCAATGTCGTACCCCTCGTCGCAACCTTGCATAAAGAGGTGCTCGGTTCTCCTACCTCACCTACGCAGTTAGAACCAATGGTCATCCGGCTCCCGAGATCCAGCCAGAAGCCAAAGCCCATCATAGGGCCGATAGTGATCCGACTGTCGACATCTAATCAAAGGCAACAGGAAGATGCCAGGCCCTCTGTTACACCAATGGTGATCTGATTGCCAAAATCCACTCAAAGGCAACCGAAAGACACAAAGTCCCTTGCTGAGCCAATTGTCATCCGTCTTCCCAAGATGAGCCGGCAACCAAGTATCGATCCAACAGTCTCAGGCAGGTCAATACCTCAAGCAGAACCCTTGGTGGTCAAGTTGCCCAAGACAACATCCCGACCTCTAAGCTCGCAGGGGGTAGCCGAATAGGACGTAGAACTCGCCAAATACTTGGTTACACAGGTGGATAGCCCGTCTCCTGATGATGTAATTCCTGTGGACAAAATTCCTTATTTCATCAATAAGAGGCTGTCGTTAGACTATTCTGAGTATGATAAGCCTAATCTAATGTATACTGCACGGGACTGTCTAGACGTTAGCCTGTACACACGGGTGACAACCGTCCATACCCTAAATCGACTTGCTCCCGTTAAAGGCGCCTACTTCTTGGTCCCAGACAGAAGAGGATGTGATCATACGATCATCTTTGGCCAAAAAGAAAGTCCTCAATCTTTTACGCCACAAGAGTTCGATCTCGGACCCGACGCTGGAAGATTACCGCTCTACCTGTATAGTCCTCAAGCCAAGTAGTTCACGCGAAAGCAGGGGTACGACATGGAGGCTATCCCGGGTTTGAATCATGGCGGTGGTCGGCAATTACCTCTACAGCTGTCGGCACCGGCAGGAAAACCTCAAGACTATTATCACAAATCCAGACGCGGCCTCGGGTATGTTACACCACCAACAACGCCCGAAAGCTCCAATGTAGAATATGAGTGGCATTCTCATTCGTCTGAGTCACCCATTTACGACTCCGATAACAGTATTGGAGATATATTTAGACAGACACTATCTGTCAACATGACATCCGCTGATATCAGAGAGGAAGACGAAGATCTACTTGAACCACTTGAGTTGGAGCCGTAGGTCCAGCAACTCGACGCACAATGGGAAAAATGCTTTGAACTTCGTAAGTTAACCTCGTCGATGAATCCTCTCCAAAGCCAATCTTCGTTAGTAAAAGCCTGACAGACGGCGAGCGGGAGTCGTTGTTACAACTCGTCAGAGAATACATCGATGTCTTTGCCGGAAGCTATGAAGACATGCCAGGCCTAAACCCCAAGATCGTACTTCATAAGCTCAACATTTATCTGGACGCAAAACCAGTCAAACAACAACAACAGCAGTTTCGTCCAGACATCATGAATTCTATTGAAGCGGAAGTAAACAAGCTTATAACTAGTGGTTTCATCTGCGAAGAGCAGCACCAGACTGGGTAGCCAACGTAGTACCAGTCATCAAGAAGAACGAAAAGATCCAAATTTGTATAGATTTTTGCAATCTTTATGCGACATGCCCTAAGGATGAATTCCCTCTTTCGATCACCGACATAATGATCGATAATACGTATGGCTTTGAGTGCATGTCCTTTATGGATGGCTTTTCAAGATACAATCAAATCAAAATGTCTCATGATGACGACAAGCATACGTCATTCTGAACACCGATCGTTGTATATTGTTATACGGTCATGCCCTTTGGCCTGAAGAACGTCGGTGCTACATATCAACGGGTTACGAGTATCATCTTCAGAGATCATTTGCGCAAGACGGTGGAGTGTTACGTTGACAACATCGCCGTCATGCGAGAGCACAACCTGAAGATGAATCCTACCAAGTCTTTCCTGGGAGTGTCCAGCGGAAAGTTCTTGGGCTGTCATTACTTCCCGAGGCATTTACATAGATCCCAACAAAACAAAAGTAATCATGGAGATGAGTCCATCAAGGAACCTCCGTGAACTGCACGGACTTCAGGAAAGACTAGCCTATATAAGGAGGTTTATATCTAACCTCTCATGGCGATGTCAACCCTTCACTCAACTCATGAGGAAAGGTGTCTCTTTCGTATGGAACGAGGAATGTCAGCGTGTCTTCGATGACATTAAGGAGTACCTGACGAATCTGCCAGTTCTGGTAGCCCCGGTCGTCGGAAAGCACTTCATGCTCTACGTACGGACAATGGAACACTCCCTCGGTGCTCTGCTAGCACAGAATAATGACGTGGGACATGAACAAGCCATTTACTATCTCAGTCGGATGATGATAGGACCAAAACATAGGTACACCACCGTTGAAAAGGAGTGCCTTGCCCTAGTGTTCGCCATTCAAAAAATACGACACTATGTGACAGGGCAGACCATCCATGTTGTTTCACGAGTTAATCCTCTCAGGATTCTCAAGACCAAGCCCGGTGCACTCAGTTCTCATCTAGCCACCTGGGTGATACTATTATCCCCATATGACATGATTTTTGTTCCACAGAAGGCTATCAAAGGTCAAGCCCTGGCTAACTTCCCAGCAGCCCATCCAGGCTCAGAAACAGCCAAAATCTATGAAGAAATTCCCAACGAAGTAGTCGTCTCTAACACGACTTCGCATGACGCCATTTGGCGAATGTTCTTTGACGGTGCTTCAAGAACAGGGCCACAAGGTGATATCGTCGCTGGAGTCGGGGTATTATTAATTTCTCCCTCTGGGTTGGTGGTCAATCGGACATATTCTCTTACAGAACCCTATTCAAACAACGTTGCCAAAAATAACGCTCTAGTCATCGGACTTCAACTCACAGAAGAAGTGGGGATCAAGTACCTGAAAGCATATGGTGACTCATAGTTGGTTGTTAACCATATCCGAGGTTCGCAATGAGAACCTGATTTCCTACTATCAGACAGCAATTGCCATCATTGCAACCTTAGAAAGATTCTTTATAGAACATGTTCCTAGGCCCCAAAATATCGAAGCTGATGCCCTTGCAGGTCTCGCCGCTTCCTTGGCACTTCCAAATGATACTCATCATCTAGTCGACATAATAGGCCATGAGCTGGTCTATCCCAGGAACAATCTTCAACTAGGTACGTATTACTCCGCCCAGATAACCAACGACATACAAGACTAGAGATGCCCGCTCATCGACTTTGTAGTCTATAGAATTCTGCCAGAGAATGTGAAGAAAGCAACTTCAATCAGAAGACGCTCCCTCAGATTCTTCTATGATACGGGGACGAAAATGTTATATCGACGATCCTACGATGGGCTACTATTAAGATGCCTGTCAAACGCAGAAGCCAAAGAAGCTTTATGCGAAGCTCATGACGACACCTGTGGGGCTCACCAACCTGGCCCAAAATTGTAAGATCGTCGCCGCCGGATGGGTTACTACTGGCCCACAATGGTAGCAGATATAGTTGATTATGTAAAGAAGTGCAAGGCTTGCCAGATCCACGCAAATTTTATACATCTACCATCTGAATTCTTGTACCCGACTATGGCTTCTTGGCCATTTGAAGCATGGGGAATGGACATCATTGGGCCAATCACCCTGCCGTCGTCTAGAGGACATCGGTTCATACTTGCAATCACCGATTACTTCTCCAAATGGGCGAAAGCTGTTCTATTGGCAAAGGTTAAGACATCGAACGTGATTAGCTTCATAAAACATCACGTTATCTACCGTTTTGGACTGCCTTGGAGGATTATTCACGACAATGGTCCGTAGTTCGCAAGCCACGCTTTCTATCGATTTTGTGACAAGAATCAGATTCAGAACATGGCCTCGACAGCATATAACCCATCGGCTAACGGTCTGGCTGAAGCTTTCAACAAAACCATAATCAAGCACCTCAAAAAGTTCGTGTCTACAAACAAATGCGACTGGAATGAAAATCTTGGTGAGTGCTTATGGGCATATCGTACCACAATTCGGGCGGCTACCGAAAATACATCGTTCTCCTTGGTTTACGGGAGTGAGGCAGTCCTCCCATTGGAGACTCGGATCCCCTTATTTCGAGTGGCCCTTACTTACCGGTTAACGTCGGACAATAACTATTATCGACAGCTACAAGAGTTGGAAGCATTAGATGAGAAGCGTTTACAAGCTCAACAAAGCATAGATCTCTACCAAGCGCACATCTCTTGGACTTTCAACAAGAAAGTCAAACAGAGAATATTCTAAGTCGGCGATCTCGTCTTGGCCATTCGCAGACCAATGGTCAAGACTCACAAGACCCCCAGCAAATTCCAGCCAAAATGGAAGGGTCCGTTCATAATTGAGACTGTATTCTCCAACGGCGCGTACCATCTCGCAAAACAAAATGGAGACTTGCTCATGATGCCCATCAACGACAAGTTCCTCAAGAAATATTATGTCTAAACGATATCTTCCAACTATCTCTCAGATTGTGAGTTATGTACCCTCTGGTATCGTTGAACTTACACTCTGACCTCAAATTTTCTAGATTATTGAGTTATATACCCTCGGGTACCACTGAACTTACTTTCTAACTGCTCCGAATGGATTCATATCTCATCTCCTGGTCATATCTATGAACTTCCACATTAAATGCTTTTCTCCACCAAGAGTTTGCCTTAAAATATATTACCCGTACCATCAGTGCGCAGAAGGGTAATAGGTCCACAAAATTCTCTAATGGGAAAAACAACCATGTCCATATTACCTCTGAGTTGTTTTTCCGTCCATCACAAACAAATCACCCAAATATATAGAACTTCCACGTTAATAGTACCTCTGAGTTGTTCTATGTATCCCCATTTGGCCTACTCCTACAATGTCCTCATTACCTTTGAGTATGGAGGCTCTACTTTAGACCCATATTTACCACGTCCTCATTACCTCTGAGTAAATATATCGGTTTTTTCTCCACTTATTATCAGTACTCGCATCGCCAGATCACAAAAAGGGTAATAAGTCCATAAAAATTATCCTAATCTATTACTCGCACCATCGGTGTACCAAAGAGTAGTAGGTCCACAAAATATTATTCAAATCTATTTGCTCGTATTTTCAGATACACAAAAGGGCAATATGTCCACAAAAAATCCCCCCGTGGGGTGTCTGTTATCAAACACAAATGTTGTATTAGGCCCTCTAGTACAAGCACCACAAAATACCACAAATAAAGAATGGAGTGAACATACTCTGCTTATTCAAAATCAGTTACATTTATAAGACTACATCGACAGCATAAAACAAAGAAAGGAAAATCTAGCAATACATAGTTTGGTTAGTTTGACAGTACTTCGTCTTCATCAACAAGCATTTTCGTGGCCCTCGAAAGAAATCATATTTTACTGCTGAGAAGCAAACAAGGCTGTTGAATCCCCAAGGAGCTGCCTGGAGGAGGACAAATATAGCATACTATCCTCTCCTCCGTATTGCGGATGCCTTAGCCCCGCTCCCTCGAAGGACCATACCTTCAAAACATCATCCCTGATGGTGGTTTTGCCTACTTGAAGAGCCGTGAAGGCATGACGTTCATAACGACGCCTGACCACCGTCCAACTCTCCGAGGTGTAAAGGCCCTTCCTACCACCTGGGGAAAACTCTTCCGAAGTATGAAGAGTCCTGAGTTGTCTGATGTGTATGACAAAATAGCGCAGGGAAAACTCTTCCAAAGTATGAGGAGTTTTGAGCTATCTGATGTATGTATCAGAATTATATATTTTCACTCTATCGCCGATACCGATCCTAGAGAAGTTTCCTAGCCAGATCCCTACAAAACATGGAAAAAGGAGACTTAGCACCAAAAAAAAAACAAAGAACCCAGTTTTTCTTCAGTTATGCAGCCTAGCCAAAACAGAACTCATGCGGCTCAAAGTCATGAGGCCGGCTTCATGAAGTACTCATGCAGCTCAAGTCTGAAGTACTTATGCGGCTCAGTCATGAAGTGTTCGTGCAGCTCAATTATGGGGCATTTATGCGGCTCAGTCATTTAATACTCATGCGACCTAGTCATAAGGTACTCATGCGGCTCCGTCATGAGGCAATTATGCGACTCAGTCATACAGTATTCATGCAGCCCGATCATAAAGTGCTCATGCAGCTCAATCATGAGGCATTTATGCGGCTCAGTCATAAAGTGCTCATGCGGCTCAATCATGAGGCCCTTATGTGGCTCAGTCATGAAGTGTTCATACGGATCAATCTTGAGGCACTTATGCGATTCAAGTTAAAAATGAGCAGCAGTTACGCATCCCACCCCATGCGGCCCTATCATACATAACACATGCTGTCCAAATGAGATAGGGCATGCATCGACCAGGCTTAAAGCACAGAGGCAGTATATGACAGGCCCGCGCATGAAATATACGACATGGCCATTCAAAATTTCAGTCGTCGTATTCCTACCGTCCTTACTCTCAAGAGAGGGTTGCACGTCGGGATGAATGGAAGGAGCGTCTGCTACTCTCGACGGAGAGGCAAGTCTCCTCCCTTTGGCCGTCGCACTAATCGACATAGAAGCCTTTGGAGCCATAGCAGAAAGTATGATGAAGTCGAAGGGGAAGAAGATGAAAGAAAAAAATTACTCTCCGAATGACCCCTATTTATAGAGTTGCTGATAAATGCCTCTTCAGTTCTCGAGACCATTTAAGATAACGACGACGTTTGGGGACTTGATCCCTAAATAACCATCGGCTTTATCTTTAAGAGCGCCACTTCGATTCTCAAGATCATTAAAGATAATGTTGACGTTTAGGGACTTTATCCCTAGTAACCGTCGGCTTTATCTCGAAAAGATCCACAAACCGAATCAAGAAAATTAAATACAGCAGTGACAGCTGGCAGGCTGATGGGGTCTCCCTGCGGCTCAAGATTTTCCTGCGGCTCGAGATCTCTCTGCGGCTCAAAAAATTCCCTACGACTGGAAGGCTCCCTGCAGCTTGACATATCTCCATGCTTCTTATTCAAAGTATTCCAAATTTATAATTTGAAAACTTTGAAGGGGGTCTTGTAGAAGCATAGAAAATATAGGGTTCATGCGGATCACAAAATTATTGCATATATACTTTGGGCCAAACAGGTCCGCATAAAGGAAAGCCGCATGACATATTCAATGCCTTATGCGGCCCATCGACAACCAGCCGCAGAAGAAAGATATGTGGCCAAGAGGATCAGTTCATCTGATAAAGCTGACAAGTTTTGTCAAAACTGACAGCTCTGACACTTTGACAAAAAGATAAGACGTAAGACTTCACTAAAAGCAGGGTTCATATGCTTTCATGCGGCCAGAAGGAGTGTCACCTAAGCCACATGAACCTTATGCGGCTCAAACATATGCGGCCCCAAAGTCTCCGAACTTCATGCGGCCAAGGGTGACTGTGACCCAAGCCACATGAGCTTTATACGACCAAGATACAAAATCTATGCGGCTTAAATCCTTAAACTATATGAGTCTCATGTGGCCCCACATAGTCAAAAACTGAGAGACTCATGCGGCTCAAAATGATTCCTACGACAGGACACGTGGCAGGCTGACCAAGTCTTAACTGCCCAGATTTGCTGCAACAAAATTCTAACAAATCGACAGATGGTGGCCAAAGAGTGGGTCTTCATGTGCTAATTAGCCACGTGACCACGGGCCATCTATGCGGCTCAACATACATACCATTATAAATAGTAGGGTGCCACACCCCAGCAAAAGGCTGACAACCTTCGAAAGGCAATTTCTTTAAGAGCTAGTCCACAGAGTAAGGCAGAGTTGATAACACTTTCTCGAGTCTCCACCGTCACCCCCCAGAATCAAAAACTAAACAATTATACTTAGATTGTTTTCTAGGATTTCTTTCTAGGCTTTTCTTTGTACAAGCGAGTTTGCAATCAATTTCAGCATTTCTGTAATACCTGTCTTTGATTTTTAATGGCAAACAGATGCCAAAAAGAAGACAACAACTCTTCAGATGAGAACTTTCCCTTTTATAGGACCGATAATGGTCCAAAGTGCACATTACATAGCCAACGGTCAGAATTTCTGTATTAATAGGATGAACCTAAGACTCAGCACAATGAATATCAGTCTTAGACCCTTGGAATTCCCTATATTATGGTGGCAATTAAGAGGGAAGTCCTTAAAGAGCGGGTATTTATCGCTCTTTACTCTAGAAGATAAATCCTACAAGCCAGAGGCGCAACTACTCGCCTGCGCCAAGCTCAGAAGCAAGATGCTGGCAGGCCCCGTCCTTTACTTTACTTCAGAAACCAGTGTCTTTACTCGAGAGGCACAGTTACCTGTCTGCGCCAACCCCAAACACACAAGGGTGTTATAGCCTTTCCTTCAAAGCCAACATCTTCAAAGTTCATAGGCCTTACACGCGCCCACATGAGGTGCAGGATGGTGATATGTTCACACCATCTCCATTTCCACGACACAGTCATTTGCTCCGATCCAGAAGCTTAATTCACTTCTCTACAAGAGATTTGGGAACACCCACTGGAACCAACGCAAGTCAGCCTGTCGCTCTAAAAGCACAGTAATCTCGTCAACCTGAAGCACAAGCCTACTCGTCGCCTACAGCACAGTGACTCTGTTACTCAAAAATACAGCTTCATTATTGCTCTAAACGCACAGAAGTCTCATCGTCATTTGAAGCCAAGTCCACTCGTCGCCTGAAAGCACAGAGGCTCCGTAGTCTCCAGAAATACAGTCCAACCGTCGCTCCAGAAGCACAGCAGTACTTAGTCCTCACCAGAGGTGCAGGAAGCATGGGTCCACCCCAATTGGTATGTTTAAACTGCCTCTTACAGAAAAGATTAGAATTAAATCATGATTGATATCATATCAGATTGATTTAAATCTTAGACGAGGATCAGTTAGACTCCAAATCTAGGATAAAATCCTAAGATTTAATCGAATGTATCCGAGAAAGCAAATCGGCACGCGCCACGTGTCACCTCCTTCAGTTATGTTAATAACCACCAGAGATCTCGATTGAGGAGAATCTCGATGTCTACCATGTGTCAGCACCGCAAAAGCCCGCATCGTACAATGACGGCAAATTCTTTTATATCTTAGGAACCATAATGCACATCGCATATGTTATCGGTTCTCTACAAATAGAAGGAGTTCTCCTTCAACTAAAGAGCGATAACCTTCATCTAAGAAGGAACAATCCACCAACCAACCAACAAAAGAACAATAACCTCCAAGGGATCTTCTTCTCCAGACAGCCTCTTGATCGGTGACCCCAGAGTTCCATCAAAGGCGCCAGAGAGCCATAGTAAGGTTGATTTGTCGTCTGATTGTCAACAGAGTAAAGGAGGTGTTGCAGTGCTCGATCTCCACCGTCATACTTTCCCATAAACCTCTTGTCCCTGTACTTAGAATATCTTGTTTAGGACTTCCTTCTTTATACACAGATACCTTATACGTTCAATAAAGCAAAAAAGTTCGTTCAACCTTTTGTTATGTCAAACAGTTCTGACATCCTCGAAGAGCTTCCTTCTTTAACCTGAGTCCTCATATCCAGATGAGTTGTAGCTGAATGATGTAGATGCCAATGGATCTATAGCCATTGTTCCTATGGGACCCTATATAATCAAGAAGCACAATCATTATATATCATGTTAAACAGCATCAAAGGAGCCAGGGCAAATAAAGTTAGAAGTTTACCTGAGCCCAGCAAAGCATACGGGGTCTCACGAGGCACGACATCTCACTCTGTATAGAGCCTCACCATGGTGTTTTCAGAGACAGCCGCTTGGCTACTCCCAGCCTCCGAACCGTATGACATGAATTGGCCACTTCCAGCTCCTGATTCACCCTGGCCATTTGGAGGTGTTGTCATCTCTACTTCTCTTATTTCAATAATTTCAGCTGGGATCTGGGTCTCCTTAGCATCAACATCTTTATTGAATTTAGGGCTTTGATGATCCTCGTCTCCAATAAGGTATTCTTTACCCTCAACAGCCGTTTGGCTATATTCAGTCGTGGGGTTTTTATCCTCTTCTTCCTCTACCAGATCATTGTCGAAGTCACAATTGTTTAGTGCCTCTATCATCTCCTTACCTTTTTGAGAGGATACGAAGGTTTCGATCATAGAGGAAGCTGGAACATTCGAAGGTAATATCTCTGCAGAAGGCATGATCTACGAAGAATCTTTGGTTGGAGACGGTAACATTATTCCTGCCGCAGCGAGTACAGTCACTGGAAGGGTGATCGCTATGGACGCTGATTCTGAAGAAGGAACCAAAAGAATATCCGCTACAACAGTTGGAGTCAGAATATTTGTTGTTGGAGTTCCTACAAATAGAAAACATACATATCAGCACAAAAGCCAAACAAATTAATATTTGCAAGGGTGAGAATATCACCTTTTAGGGATAGTAGGTCTTGCAATGGCAAAGATGAGTCTGGTCGACTAGGGGACCGTCCTAGCACTGGAGGGGTAAGCGGAGTTGCGGTTTCTTGCTGCTCAACTTCGATTATCAATAGTCTTCTCCTTATTTTGCGCTCGAGCGGCATTGGAGGAGATCCTTCGGATTCAGAAGGCTCATCGTGCACATCTGATCTCTTATTTTCTTTTGGGATTAGAGAAGGGGTTGTCCTTGTTCCCTCAAAGGAAATCCTTGCTTTAGCTTGTCGCGTCTGGGATCTGGTCCTCGCTGCAGGCTGTTCAACAATAACAGCTACTTCCTTCATCTTTTTCCTCCGAGCCTTAGGAGGAGAAGGAGGTTTAGCTGGGACAGAAGGTGTAGGTGATTCCCTGACTCTTCATCTTTTGCTAGTCCCTTTTGTTGGAGATTTTTCTTTCCGCTTCTTGAAGGAGATTTCTAGCAGTTTATTCACCTCGTCAGGGAGGCCGACGAGGGTAGATTCAATATGCTCATCTACAGGAGCATTCTCTTCAGCTTCTCTGAATTATAGGTGGTTATGGCCCCCAACCGTGATCGTTTGGCACTTACAAAACTATTAGACAGGATGAATCCCTCAAAGAAGGTATTGGCCGAAGTATAAAAATTTGCGTATGTATATAACATATGCATGCATATCTCAGGAGTAGCATTGGGCATTGAAAAAGTAGCTTTGGTGCCCCTGGCGCTATAATACCTCCATCCTCTGGCACCGTCGATCAAATAGCCAGAAGCTTTTAAACAAGTAGTGGCGTTGCCGACATACATTTGATCGTAGCCGAATTGGCGGGCAAATCGACAAGGTAGATACGATTCCAGAATACATTCACCGCCAAATTGATATACCAGGTGGGAAGGTCTAATCATCTTCAACCACATGAAGGCAGCTAGTGGCGGATGAGCAGCTATTGGCTTTAGATCCATGAGCAAGAGATGAAGATTCTTGGTTCCATGAGGTGGGGGAACGCAGTATAACCTCTATTCCGAACCCATATTCAATGATTTTTGGCAGACAGTAAGGGAGTTTTCTTTCCACTGGCATGTGGTAAAACGGCTGATAAAGTCCCCTCCTACAATGCCTAGAGTCGGATCCATCAAAATGGGATTGTGTAGCAACAACCAGCCAAATAAATAATTGTACGGTATTTCAGTACGGAAGAAATTATCCTGGGTACTGGGATCCGTCATCATAGTATCTGTGAAAGAGCGAAGACCCGCATTCAATCGACAAGTCATCGCAGAGAGAATGTCCATCTTGTGCCCGAATACTAAAAGCATTGTGGCGAATAGCACACCGCGATGGATCCTATCAACAACACTGGCTCCGGGGACCACGAATCGTCGCAGCCACAAGGATAAGAAGCCAGCTAGAGTTGCTTCTCGAGATATTAGTCTTCCATCTTGTCTGACATAAGTCTCGATAGGAGTACCAGCTATGAATCTATGCTAATCCTCTGTCAATTCTTTATCAGCATGTCGGGACCTTTCGATCAACTTTTGGATAGTACTTTGGTCGAGCGGCTCAAAGAAGCTAGGGTCACAATCCAGGTGTTCTTGCATCTTGTCTTCATGAATGCGACCCAGAAATAGATATGCCAACCATTTGGACAAATAACATGTCTCATGTGCATGGCTCTTGTATACAGCAGTACAGATTATAAAGTGGCAAAACAATTCTTCGAAGACTGCGACCATTCTCGGGCTCATCTCTGCCAGAGCATTAAATTCTTGATTGGTTGGCACATATTCTTCATAAGGGTTTTCACCCATGGGTAGATGAGAAATATACTGCATCTTGTGAAGTGCGAAGCCTATCTCTCCTTGAGGAGTCACAAAAGTGCCCGTTCTACTGTTGTATCTCTCCACTAAGGCTAAAAACAAGTTGGAATTTGTGCGATTCTACAGAAAGTAGTCCAAATTGGCTCATAAAGCTCCAAATCCAGCAATTCATCTTTAAATTTGTTCAGAGCACAGATCGAAAGACGATTCCAACATTTGTTCTCTAGACTTATCAGACCTTCAGCCGCATATTCTTATCTGGATACCTCCCTTCAGCGTTGGCAAACAGGTTCACGAAGAAGGGAATTCTAATTGGGATCAGTAGAGATGAATCCTCAAGAGGCACACAGCTTGGTTTTAGGCCCCTCAAATGAGTGTTGCTTCTCTCTGATGAGCTATAGAATATATCCTTATTTTGGGGACCTAGTCTATGGCATATCTTCTCCACTTTGGCCTGCTGAAAAGGAGTTAGGTCCAAGACCATGTTACGATGAAAGCTGGCATGAGCATAACGGGATAAAGACATATGTCTTGTCATGTCAGTCAGATGAATCAATATGTTCCCACTTTGATACACCCATTTTTCTCGTTTTACTTTAGGCTAACAGTCTTTCTTGATAGCTTCGTCAAACAAGAAGGCTAGCTTCTTATGGAAAACTTGATCCAAGCTTACAAGGGGTTCACCATTTATCAAGCATAATAGGGTCCTATCATCCTAAGACCTTAACATAGCCCTCCGGGTCTCATGTAGGTCATACTATGGAAAAAGGACATGAGACAAGTTTTTTTGGTACTCAGACACCCGAAAAGCAGATGCCAGTTCCTCCACATGAGGGTCTTCCCTCAGATCAATTACAAAAAGAAAATTCAGAGTTAAAAAATCTTAAAAATATTGTTTCTTCAAAAGAAATACTCTGCGCCAATCATGGATGGAGCAGGGTATGAAAAACTAGTCCTCAGCCAACGCATGCAAAACGACAATTCTCAAGTAAGATGGCACATCAATCGATTAGTGCATAGTCTGCACATAATGACAGTTGGTGCAGCATGTTAAGTATATGACGAATGGCGCAGGGCAATCATTGGTTATGATTGTTTCAGCCAAACACTCTGAAAGAGATGGTGCAAGGTACATATGGCGCAAAGCATCGACCAACACTCTGAAAAAGGTGGTCGATGTTGGCCTATTGATCGTGCTACATACAAATGGCACGAACAGTCCACTGTCATCTTCTCCGTTCAATTTCTTACCTTCCAAGCCTGGGTTCGCCTCTTCGACTCTTGCCGACGGCATGATGTATTATGGCACCCTCAGAAGGGGTACACGCAAAGCGGCTCCAGCCACTTTCTTTCCCTTCTCGGCAGCGATGGATCTCTTCGGGGCCATTGCGATCGATAGAAAGCTTCAAAAGTTGAAGAAGAAGAGTTCGAGAGAAAGAAATTTCAAGTAAAGAGTACTTTTCTCTCTTTTCTCAACTATTTATAGCCAAGCCTGAGACGTAACAGTCGTGCAATCTGCACCTGAAAGTCAAGTCGGTTATGATACTGCTCTGTGCCAACCGCTTCTGATTGAAAGTATTTCCAATTTTAAAGCTTTTCAAATTTGAAAACTTTGAAGGAGGTCTAGTAGAAGCCTAAAAATTATAATCAGCATCAGGCACTACTCATAAATAGTGTCAGCAATTAAATCATCAAGTGGCGCCAGACATCAAATGGCGTAGGACATCAATAGGCGTTGGTCATCAAGTGGTGCTGCCTGCCACGTGACTATCTTCTCGGAGAAGCTAAACAGTTATCATCATGACTGACAACACGTCAATCGAGAAATTCGTTTGAATCCCAAGTGCATGGCGCTCGAGAAGATTTTGTAAGACATGTCAGATTCGTAATAATTGACTACAAATGTCTCATGCCATCTGCAGTTGGCGCAAGGTAATCAATGACACCATATCATTCAAGAAGTCACAAAACAGCAAGTAGCACCTGGCGCTACCTGATCAAATCATCCTGAAGTAGTTAGATAATGTAACACACATGCCACTAATCTCGAAGAACGTATCTGTGATACTGCCCATAACCAAGCGTATATCAATCACAGCATGCCACGCGTCCAAGCAGTTAAACCAACCGTTCGTGCCAAGGGATGAATGGCGTGCCAATTGAGTGTGTGCCAACCAGGAAAACTACTTAATAGTTATATCTAAACTCTATAAATAAGGTTCCAAATTACTTTTAAAGGATCACTAATGATCATAATCTCCTAAGTATTTGCTGTAACACTCTCAAAAGTCTATCTTCTTCGACATCGCATCATCCAAGGGATAAAGTGATCATCTTTTGATCAAATTCCTATAGTAGTACTTCTCCAAAAATAAATTGTACTCTTGTACTCTTTTTTTAGTTTGTAATCAAACTTTTGTTTTTGCAAACAGAGGGTTCACCTATAAAACGAGTAGATGAATCCTTTGGTACCCATTTCTTCAAGGGTTCTTTATGATTAGTCTTAGGAATCCAACCAAGTAGGTTAGTGTCAACAAGCTTTCTAGCTCTACAATATTATGATATGTGCATGTATGTACCACAATATGTGCATGTGAGTTTTAAAAATGTGTTCTTTGTTTCTGTGTTGACATTATTATGTGCATTTATTGAAAACATGTAAGTGAAAGCATGATTGTGAGTGACATATTGCTTATATGCTTTCTTCAGTTTAGTCCTTTGTGATATATTCTTTATAGTAGGACTAACCTTAGGCCGTGTAACATGAATGACCTGTTTGCCTAACTTGATCTTTAACTTCTTAAAGACCGCACAAGACTCCTCATATTTGACAGTCATATCTATGAGTCTTTGCTCAGTGACTAAGTGTCTTCTCTTCTCTATGTCGTAAAGCTTTTGTACTTTGACATAGTCTCTTTCTTTCTTTTTAATGGTGAGGATAGCCTCATGATAGTCTACTTTAAGCTTGGCTATCTCTTCCGTGTTACCAATAGTAGACATCTCTTTAATATCTTCAATAAGATTAGATAATCTAACTATTTCAGTTGTGTGTGCCTTAATCTCCTTACAAGATTACTTGTTTAACACATTTCTGTGTTCATCAAGTAGCTCGCTAAAGGCAATTTCTAGTTCATCGAAAGTAAAATCTTCGTACAGAGGGTTTATAGATACCTTATCGAAATCCAATAGACAGACATGTATAGTGCTGCTGGGTCTGTCCTCCTACTCTGACTCACTTGCCTCACTTTTATGTCAGATGCTTGTATTAGCGTACTTTCAAATGGTTGTGGCTTTTTTGTTCAATCTTGATCGATCATATGGACTTCTCTTCTTTGACAGTGGGCAGTCCTTCTTTATGTGCCCTGATCATCCAAAGCAGATTGTCTCTTCTTCGTTGCTCTTATGGATGTCTTTCTTCTTTCGGTTTGATATCTCAAACTTCAAGAATTTTTTGGAATCTTTGACCAGTATGGCTTTTTCTTCACTATCAGATGATTCTTCGTCAGAGGCATTGCATGAGATTCTTTGATCTTGTGCTTTGAAGGCAATAATTTTCTCCTTGGGAGTATCTTCTTCGAACACTTGTAAGTCTAGCTCATGGGTCATGAGCTTGCCCATCAGTATCTCCAAAGTCATCATGGTGAGGACGTTTCTTCTATGATTGTAGTAGCCTTCGAGTTCCAGTTCTTGGTTAGACCCCACAGAACCTTCCTTCTCGTGATTACTGTAATCCTTACCAAGAGACTGTAAAGGATTAGCAATATCGAGAAAATGAGTAAACATCTGTGTAATTGACTCACCGAGTTTCATCTTGAAGGACTTGTACTCAAGTGTCAGTCTACTGATTTTGGATTCCTTCACTTAGGAAGTTCTTTCATGAGTTACCTTAAGATGTCTCTAAATTTCATTAAACGTCGTACAGGTAGATACGCGATTGAATTCGTTTTAGTCAATTTTACAGAATAGTGCATTGATGGCACGTGCATCTACACTAGCCTATGTCTTTTCATGCTCGGCATATTTGTCGTGTGGCTTGTCTACAAGTATACCATCAATCACTGTTCTAGGCAGTTTCTTATAACTGTCTATCACTATGGACCAAAGATCGAAATTGACTTAAGCAAGAAACTCATTCGTGTTTTTCAGTATGTGTAGTTCGTTCCATCAAATAGTGGGGGTCTATTTATGGATTTTCCTTCACCGTTGAATATAGATTTAATGGGTGCCATATTTATACTCAAGATGGTTATGTATTTATATAACCTGCTTTGATACAAATTATAGGACTGTTGAGCACCTCTAGAGGGGGTGAATAGAGAGTGTGTGTGTGTACAGCGGAAATAATCATCACTTAAAAAAATTTAGCAGCTATATAATATGGCAAATATAAGACAGTGAATAAATGCAGTAAAGTAAGATATCAGAGAATCAAACTCAGTGACACAGTGATGTATACTGGTCTCCCTCTGAGAGGACTACTCCAATCTCGAGTATTCTTGCTCGATGTTAATCCACTATCCACAAGCTAAATAAGAGCTTGTAGTCTCTTACAATACTGTAGTTGGTGAAGAGCGCACGACCGACTCCATAAACTTGATTTTGAAAACTGGAATATTTTCTAAATTGCAACCTCTGATACAACTCTTCTGAACCAAAACTCTAGATTGAAACAGAACTGTACTGGCTTTGGCTAAGAGTGGTATAAGGCTAGATTTGAAAGTTCTTGCTCGAGATAAACACTTCAAGAGATAGAGAAGAGAGAATGAATGAGTGATTTGAAATGGTGAAAATTCTTCTCTATTTATATTATTTTTGCTGACCGAACTCGGACAGAGTTCGGATGCATGAATCTCACAAACGAACGTTGTATGCAGATTTGGTGGAACTAAAATTCAAATTACCCAAACCGAACTCGGTAGGAGTTCTGTCAGAGTTATGTTGGGTCAGAACTGAAAGGAATGGGCCAAATTTGCATAGGCTTTTGGCTTTTTGGAATTATAGATTTTTGGATTAGATATGTAGGCTTATTTGGATATATGGACTGTTGGAATCCTAAGCCAGTATCAATCCTGATCAACCTCACAATATATCCTAGACTCAATAAAATAAAAAATACATAAAAAATATAAAAGTCTTGGTCTTTGATTCTATTGTGATTTGTACTTGATGACGATGTAATGTACTATACTTGAATTAGTAGGTAGCAGTAGGACGCAGACAAACTTCTCCTTTGAAGCTTGCAAACCTATAGCAGTCTGTATATTTTGTGTATCGGCCAAAGTTGATGTTGATTATCAAAATCAGGTGTGATCATTAACCAATGGGCTAACATTATATACATAATGTAAATCTCACTGTTTACAACAAGGTACAAAAAGTTAATAAAAGACATGTAATATCAAATAGAGGAGTTAGTAACTCTAATTGTTGTTACCACCACTGGCAGGATGGGCGCTGCTTGATCGTCCCTTCCACACTTCTTATCCTTCCCCAAGAACAACAAAAAGCACTAAAATCCATCGTCTATCCTTCCCTGACCCTCATACAAAAAAGGCACTAAAATTCATATGAAGCAATTAAAAATAGAGAATGGAAGTAGTACTTGTCTTGACCCTTTCTAACAAAACAATTTTGTGCTTCTACTCTGATCACAATTCGTTTTCTACTGTTAGGTAATTCACAGTTCTTTAAACTTCTAGCATTCGACTGACTACGGATGCTGAGCCAAATACATTTATTTACAGACCATAAGCTGAAGAAGCACAATATCTAGGGTGTACTCTCATAAAAGCCAATTCTTTACATACAAGTTCAATAAGTATGGGTAATTATTAATTAGAGCAATGGCAAACCATCTCTTACTTGACCAAATTGATAGTGCTTTAGAGAAATCTTGTAATTTTTCATGAATTTTTTAGAAAATCAGTGGGAGTCGAGTCTCCCCTTTTTTTTATTAAAGAGGATTTTAATTTAAATCCCAAAGCCTATGAGAGGCGCTTACAATATCCTAAGAACTAAAATACTTGTAGAGAGAACCAAAATTAACTTTGGTGATCACTACTAGACACCACATGTGGGCAGTAATGGTGTTTTCGAAGAAAACATGAAATATGAAATCGGTGCTTCCAGTTCCAGCGTGGGTAGTACTGATGGTTGTCAGGAAATGAATCGGAGCCAAGTTGGAAATCCTCATTGTCCATCAGAAGTTACATCTGAACAACTTCCTCGCAAAGGTTTGAATATATAATATAAGTTACTATAATTATATATATCTTTGAGTCCTATATTGCCTCGTGCTTTCTTCTTTCTTTGCAACGGACATGTTAGGTTTAAATATATAATGCAATAATCCTCCATTTGATTGTCATGCTGACTTAAATTGTTTCAATTGAAGCAGTTGTTGATGATGGTCTTGTAAGCCAAGAATGTTCCATATTGTAGCTCCTACCACTACAAAAAATATACCTATTTTGTAACGGTTTTAGTGCAATGCTTATATAGATTTTGTTGAGATTATAATTTACAACAGTTACGTAACGGTTGAAATAACCATTCTAAATCAAATATATTTGCAATGGTTAGAGATTAACCATCACCCAATACACTTTTTACAACGGTTCATAAACGCTTGCTAAACGCTTTTCTCTTTTACAACGGTCAAGCAACAGTTTATGAAAGTGTTGTCAAAGTGAGTTGAATCAGAAACGATTATGCAAGGGTTTTAAGTATTTGTTACAAATTTTTTTAATATTTTGCAATGATTACATAAAGCCTTATAAAAAGGCTCATTGTTAGCAATAGTTGTGCAATAATTTTTATAACATGTTGTGAGTGGGCTTATTATTGTAATGATTGTACAACAATTTATGCTATTAGTTGTATTTTTTTGTTAAATAACGTTTATGATAACCGTTGTCTAAAGAATAAACAACTATTACAAAATATTGATCTCGCAACAGTTTATTTATAGCTGTTGCAAATTCAATGTCCAATTTGAATTTTGATTATACACAATAGGAATTTAAGCATTAGAATTACTCGTATTAATTGGTTCCTTGTTCGCTCACAAAAAATATTAGATAATGAATATTTAACATTGATCCAAAACCTTCAATTAATAAAAATGATATTGTAGAAGCATGAAAAATCTCAGCTGAAGACATCCCTTCGCCAAAGCACAGAAGATGCAAAAGACTCAGGCTCAGTACTAAAAAAGATAAAACAGAAGATATAGAGAGAAGTCCCTTCATTGTCATGTCTACCAAAGTCTAGTACAGACACATCAAGACTATACATAAGGGACTAATTCTGTTCTTCTACAAAGGATCTAGTATAGATTCGACAGAAGCCTAGAGGGATCTACAAGAGATACAGTCTTCATCAAAGTGCAGCATTCCTTCTTCTCGATACACACGTTGGAAGATTGACTTCCACCGAAGCATGTTCTGATATTCTTATGGGTGCGGCCTCTCGAAAGCGTATCAGTAACCCAGCACTTTGAAGAAGCCAGAGCCTTCAAGCCAGAGGCGCGGCTGCCTTCCTGCGCCAACCTCAGAAACAAGATGGTGGTAGGCCCCCCTCCCTTTCTTTTATTCCAGAAGCTAGTGTCTTCACTCGAGAGGCACAGCTACCTGCCTGCACCAATCTCAGACGCACAAGGGTATCATACACTGTCCTTCGCAGCCAACGCCTTCACTGTTCAGAGGTGCAACTACTTACCTGCGTTCGCATAAGGCGCAGGATGGTGATATGCTCACAACATCTCCATTCCCACGGCGTAACCATCTACTCCGGATCAGAAGCTTAAGTCACTTCTCTACAAGAGACTTGCAAACTCCCATTGCAACCAATACAAGTCAACATGTCGCTCCAAAAGCACAGTAATCTCGTCAACCTGAAGCATAATCCTACTTGTCGCCTACAGCACAGCGAATCTGGTAGCCCAAAATACAGCTTCATAAGTTGCTCTATAAGCACAGAAGTCTTGTCGTCATTCGAAGCCAAGTCTACTCGTAGCCTAAAAGCACAGAGGTTCCATCGTCTCCAGAAGAACGGTCTACTCGTCGCCCCAGAAGCACAGCAGTACTTAGTCCTCAGAAGAGGCACAGGAGCATGGGTCTACCACAATTGGTTTGTTTAAATTGCCTCTTACAGAGAAGATTGGGATTAGATC
This sequence comes from Iris pallida, assembly GCA_029216955.1. NCBI lineage: Eukaryota > Viridiplantae > Streptophyta > Magnoliopsida > Asparagales > Iridaceae > Iris > Iris pallida. Next base: position 6,427,192 of record JANAVB010006391.1, on the reverse strand, counting down.
ATGATTGATATCATATCAGATTGATTTAAATCTTAGACGAGGATCAATTAAACTCCAAATCTAGGATAAAATCCTAAGATTTACTCGGCTGTATTCGAACAAGCAAATCGACACGCGCCATATGTCACCCCCTTCGGTTATGTTTATAACCACCAGAGATCTCGTTTGAGGGGAATATCGATGTCCGCCACATACTAGCACCGCAGAAGCCCATACTGTACAATAACGGCAGATTCTTTCATATCTCAGGAATCCTAATACATATCGCATATGTGCTCGGTTCATTATAATAGAAGGAGTTCTTCTTCCACCAAAGAAGAGGAGAAAAAGAGAGGAAACATTGACAATCGACAATCTTCAAAGGAACAGCGATCTCCATCCACGAAGAGTCGACCACCCTCATCCACCTATCAACCAAAGAACCAACCAACCATCTTCAAGGGATCTTCTCATCCAGACAGCCTCTTGATCAGTGACCCCAGAGTCTCATTAAAGACGCCAGAGAGACATAGCAAGGTTGATTCGTCATCAGATCGTCAACGGAGTAAATGAGCTGCTGTAGTGCTCGATCTCTATCGTCACACTTTCCCAGAAACCACTTCTCTCTGTACTTAGAATGTCCTGTTTAGACATCCTTCTTTGTACACAGATACCTTATACGTTCAATAAAGCAAAAAGTTCGTTCAACCTTTTGTTACGTCGAACAGATATAAGTACATATATATTATATATAAGTATTTACATGCAAATGAGCCTCTAGCCTAGTGATAGAGAGGAGGCATGTGATCTAGGAGGTCGGGAGTTCGAGCTCCAGTGGCGATAAAAAAAAGTATTTGATATTAACCGTTGTTTATTATCTGCAATAATTTTTTTTAACCGTTGCATGAAACATTTTAGGCAACAGTTATCAACCATCGTGCATTACTCAATATTTACAATAGTTTGTTAATCATTGCCAAATATATTATTGACAACGTAATATAACCGTTAAGCATTAACGTGAGATCCGTTGCATAATACGTTATTAGTAACTATTTATAGAAACGTTGCAAAAATCTTCTATAACTGTTGCAAGAGGAATTTACAAAGCTCGAATTTACAGTGGTTGCAATAACTGTTGCGGATTGATTTTGCAACGGGTTATATAGTTTTTGCAATAGTTTTCGACCGTTGTAAGACACCCTAGTTTCTTGTAATATACAAGCCTATGACCACTATGGCACTTTTCAGCTACTTTAGAGCGATAAACTTAAATTAGAAATAGCCTATTGCAGGAATAGTTGTTACTATAACGGCTCATTATATTGAAATTACGGCCATTATAACAAAAGAGTGGCCTTTCTAGCGACATATCACTAGCTTATCAGATTCATAGCCTATTGTGTATTGCATATGGTGGTTATTCCTAAAGTTATGATTGACTTACAAATTTGTCATATATTTTATGGAAGTTTTTAATACTCTAATAAGTTTTTGATGGGGGAAGACTTAATGGGGAGTTTACTTTAAAATATCATTGGAAATTTACTTGTCAAGTAAATCTTTGATGGTTATCATATATATAATTAAGTCAAGTACATTATTTCTTATGAACGGTTTTATTTAGATTGAAGATAACTATACACAATTAAATTTCATCTTTTAATTTATGGTATAAGGAATAAGGTTAATTTTGGAAAATCATACTTGGATATGCCATTATTTTAGAAATATGTAATTATACTAAAAACAAGAATGTTAGATTCCTAGGAATATGCAAGCATAAGAAATGCAGAATTAATAAAACTCGATGCACAATATGAGATAAAACTTCAATAAATCACCTTTATGAAGCACTGATTTAGTTAAAGGCTATATCCTTTCTCTTTTAGAAGTCACTTTTAGTTAGGTGATATATGGCTTACTCCTTTCTTGCAATTATCCTTAGATATCACTATTGGTTAATTACTAAAGTACGCCTCTATACATCTATTTTCCAACATACTATTTTGTTTGGTGCTAGCAGTTTATTGATAATTGATCTATGTTATCAAATTTGTTAATAGTTAACTGGTTAGTGAGATTATATTTGAACAAATTAGTAACATTTGATCGGCAACTGATATTGCTTACTATTTTAGGGGTGCCTATAGTAAAATTATACTTTTTTGCCTATTATTTTGTAATAGTAGGTACTTGTTCGTGTATAGGTACCTGAATGTATCGACAAACTAGCACAAGCAGGAATCACATGAATGTATCGACAAACTAGCACAAGCAGGAATCAAGATAGGGGTACTTACCGGTGATAAGATGGAGAATGCAATCAACATAGGGTAACATAAGTTATTACATTTTAGAGAGTTCTGTTATGTGAATTGTGTTTTTATATCGTCATTATTGACCTTTTCTCATAATTTTATCCCTTTTTTTAAATTTTTTGTCAGTTTTACGTGTAGTCTACTGAGGCTAGAAATGAAACAGATAATCATCATGCTGGAATCATTAGATATTGTAGCTTTGGAGAGAAAAGGGAATAATGATGCCATTTCTAAGGTACCAAAACAATAATACTAATTTTTTTTATTACTGCTGCTACTATTTGCTGCTGGTAAACTATTTGCTACATATAAAACTCGTAAATGCTTCAAGGATCAAACAAGTTAGCAAAAATTATGAAATGGTTGTTATACATGTTGGTGCACGTCACCTAGAATCCTGAATATGATAAACTCAGGATAATGACAAATTAATGTAGATCATGAATACGAGATAAACATCAAAGCTCTGTAAAGATTTTCAAGGTGAAGAAAGTAAAACTGACCGTTATCAGTTTGATTTTATGTTACATGGCTAATGGTATCAGCTAGGTTCAGTAATAATTATGATAATAGTACTTATAAAGTTATCTCACAGTGTTGTTTTTATTTCAGACAGCAAACTTATTGTTGGGGATGCAACTAAGTTCTGATATTTCTAAACTTGTACTTCATATTAGAGTTCTGAGATGAGGCTTGATCTAAGAAGCACATACACTCCAACAATATGGGCACGTGTCATGTACTTGGACATGTAACAGACTCTTTGGACACAACCCGGACACTCCAAACTACAGTAGGACACACAACAATAGCTTCAGTGTCCTTGTTGATGTGTTATTTTCTGTATCGTGATATATCCGTGTCCATGCAACATATGGCTTGATATCTCACAAATTTTGCTTCATATACTACCAGTTTTTACCAATTTTGAAAATTTTAACATATCTCATAAATTGTGAATGTTGTTACATGTGTAATTCCCTATTTTATAGCTTTGTCAATTGTTTAGTACAACTAATAAGTTCTCCACTGCCTTAGTACATGGTCTCCAAACTAATTGAATCAAGTATCAAGCCAATTACATAATGGTTTGAATTTTGAGGAAATAATAGTCATACAGATTCAAACTGCCTTTCGACGGTTCAGGGTATGTGATCAACTGCTACATGTGTTTTGTATTCTATGACATGATACAAAGTTGCTGAATTTTATTAAATTTATAACAGAATTTCTTACACATTGTTGTTCTCCTCTGATTTTTGTTACTGTACAATAAATTGCAGTCGTAAAGTATTATATAAAGGACATATCGTAGTGCTAAAATTGGTGTACTTTCATGACAGACACATGTTTGGACATTTACATATTTCTCCAACTTTATTTGCATAAAGGATACTTATTAGGCAATTTAGTGTAACCTTTTCTTAGAAAATAAAAAAAACCATCATTATTCATATAACTCATCTTCAGCTTCTTGCACTTGTTTTATTTGATGTCCAGTTTTATTAGTGGTTTGACACATTCCATGCTAATTCTAGAGTCTATCATCTGAATATCATGATAGTATAGATGATATTTGACATTTCTAAGAGTACTGGAAACCCTTTTCTGTAAAATATAAGCATTCTTTAAACGTCGACATTGTAGAAATGTGCTGGATATAAAGATCGAACAGTTATCTTGACCTCATCGGATTAGCATTGTAATATAAAAAGAGTATAATAAGTTTTGCAACAGAAATGGAGGTATATGTCCCCGATGTTTCTCAAGACTTTAGACCTGAAGCTCCTTTGTCAACAATTGTAGGTTCAGAATATGGCAATCAACAGTATCGGCAAACAGATTATCGGGTAAATTCCAATCTTTTAAATATATCATGATTGATGATCTAGAGCATTTCTAAATTATGCCAACTTTCGCAGAGCTCTGAGTTCCTACGTGGCTTCTGTCCTGCGGTTCATAGAGATCTTGCGGGTGCTTGGGACGAAGTCCATCGACCCTCAATGCTTCCCCATGCTCATGGTGGCAAAAGTGAAGTTTGTTTTGCAGAGTTTGAACAAATTTATGGTGGTGGGACCAGTTCTCATCTTCAACCCACTTTTGATGGTAAATTATTCTCATTCAAAAAATTTCCAGCCACCTCAGTTCCTTTATCCTGTTTCATCATGGTCCATATTTGAATGGTCACGCATTTGAGAAATAAATTGTTAGGCCAATTTGGATGACTCTTTTTGCGATTATTGTGATGAATAAAGCACTAGTCTGTATGGAAAATGTCAATTTAAGATAATACAATTATACAGGTTGGCCTACTAATAATTTAGTGATGAGCTTCTGATATTGCTTTCTCTGTTGTTTTATTGAAGGTTGTTCCTTCATAAACCTTTATCTTTTTTAGTTCATTGACTTACTAAAGAAATTGCTATTCTTGTGAGATCTTTTCTCCAACTAGCATAAAAAAGTATTTTTTGTTTTGTTTTGAAGAACTCCCTTTCTTCGTCTTCCATAAGCTTATCTATATATGCACATATTGTTAGAATTGATGAAGATGGAATCAATGAATTCTACTAGGCTCTAGGCCATAGGTATATATACAAGTAAGATCGGAGGAGTGACATCTCCTATCCAATATGGGACTAAACGTACAGTAGGTTTAAAGCATATAGCTTCTTTCCTTTGATGGTTGATTGGTAGTATTTTGGACCTTCAGTACATCTATGCATATTATTGTCCTTTGCATTTTAAGCATGAAATTTTCGTGCAAGGAATAAAAGGAACTAATATAAGGTCCTTTTGTGGTAAATAAGGACAGTTTGGAACCTCTCCATTCCCACTAGAGCTCTCTACTACCCTGGCTATCTTGTTGCTGCAAGTGATAGACGAAGTATAATCATCTTGACGTGGTAGTAGATTATTGAGGATTCAATTAACAACCCAAGTGAATACTTAGCATCTGAATCTATTTGATAGTACCAAAATCGTTGGGATGCCTGCAATTACTAGCACCCGCAGAGTGATTAAGTTGCATGCTGGGAGTGATGTTGATGATTCAATGTTATATTTAAGTCATATTAACTGATAGGTAAGAATGAATATGGGGAAAACCCTATATTAGCACTAAGAAGGGTACCGTTGTGAAACAATGTTAAAATGTTACACTCATGTTTTTGACTCGGTCATAACTCTTCAAGTTTCCAATTGTAGTGATAGATTTGAACCGAGTTAAAGCCTCGCAAGATTTTGAGGGTAGATGGGTTGATACGATGTTATATTTAAGTCATATTAACTGATAGGTAAGAATGAATATGGAAAAAATTCTAGATTAGCACTAAAAAGGGTACTGCTGTGAAACAATGGTTGAAATGTTATACTCATGTTTCTGACTCGGTCATAACTCTTTAAGTTTCCAATTGTAGTGGTAGATTTGAACCGAGTTGAAGCCCTACATGGTTTTGAGGGTGGATTGATTCGATGTTATAATTAAGTCATATTAACTGATAGGTAAGAATGAATTTGGGGAAAACCCTAAATTAGCACTAACAAGGGTCTGTTGTGCAACAATGGTAGAAATGTTTCTGACTAGGTCATAACTCTTAAGTTTCCAATTGTAGTGGTAGGTTTGAACCGAGTTGAAGCCTCACAAGATTTTGATTGTGGGTGGGTTGAGGTGGGGCAAGTTAACTCATATCATATACTCCAAAGGTAGAGGTGTCCTACTAAGATGCACGTCATGGAGTGGTTTGCATGCTTGTAATCTCAACATATTTTCCATTTCTTCTTTAGGTTGATCAATGCTTCAACTGTTTCTAAGGACACGTGAAACTCGAGTTTTTTAACCTAGTTACAACAACATGAACAACAAAGCCTTATTCTATAGTTTATGGTACCTCGATATCGATCCGATACCGATACTGATCAATATCGACATTGAGGGTCTCTTTTCAGTCAATTCGTGAAAGAAAATTGAACGAAAAAGACCAATCATAAAGGGTGTAAACATATAATAAGGTTGTCATGAATTTAATATTGTCATGAATTTTCTTGATATGTGTGTGTGTGTGTGTGTGTGTGTGTGTGTGTGTGTGTGTGTGTGTGTGTGTGTGTGTGTGTGTGTAGATTTTTTGCATATAAGTCCCTTAATCATGTTATTTCTAGTATATACTTTGTTTTACTTACAATTTTTTTCTTTAATTTTTGTTTGCAGGATCTCATGGACAAGAAGCCATTTTTTGGGGAAGACATTCATATCATGATATCAATTGTAGGCTAATTTTTTGAGAAGGCATTCAATTCAAGTATTTTTGTTTACATTATAGTTGACTAGCTAGAATACAGCACATTTGTGGAATACAATACGTTTCCTTTTGAATGGGCTACTTGAAGTTATAAAATATTGCATTATTGGGTTATTTTATGAAGAGATGTTTGAAGACATTATATTGGATATCATGTTGTGTTCAATGTAACTTGTTATTCTTTGTTCTCAAGTTCTTTGAATACAAATTTCAATATTTATAAATTATTTTTGAAATAAAAATTTATATTTTTGTTGAAAAAATATGCAAAAATAAAATTAAATATAAATAAATATCAAAAATATAAATTAATTTTTGTGACATCAAATTGTGTAGCAGGAAGTGTATTTATATTTGGCTATATTAGCATACGCGACATCAAATTGTGTAACAGTAAGTATTTTTATAATTAAAAAAATAAAGAACTAGACTTTTGGCGACATGTGTTATGTTGTTGATGTATCACCATTCTGCGACACACAAGATATATGTCACCAAAAGTTATTTAAAAAATATAATATGTCGTCAGAAGTGATTACATTCCACGACATGGATGTTTTTATGGTGCCAAAGACTTTTCCAGACAAGGTTACAGCGACATGTGTGTAACATAGCCAGATATGTCGCAGAAATGCTTTTGGCAACACAAATCTAACTTTGTGCTACATATTGCTTAGGTCGCTGAACATGCATTTTTTTGTAGTGTATGGACCCCTAAAATTCTATAGTCTAGGTAAACATGTCTTCCTACAATAGCATATATTCAGTGTCATTCAACTATATTTCATTAATGGATCATTAGGACAATGGGATGCTAGGTTGTAAGACATTCTACCTAACTTACAAGTTCAACTTATAGTGTAAGGGAACAATGGAGGATATATACCTAGTGATCATCTTATAAGACCTCTAAAATTTTGACATATTATATGTATTTTTTTATATATATTATTTAAATCATATATTGGTTAATATATATTTTCCCACTTTTATTCATGATCATAAAATACACTCTTCCATAGCTTTGATTTTTGGAGCACAAGAAATACCAAACTCTAGAAACTTCCTTCATGAGTTTTGACCTAGACAAGTTTATCTTCGATTTGGTAATCATATCCCACTCAAATATGTCTTATTGTATTCTATTTGCTTTGTACAACTTCGAGTTCAATTTGGGCTAAGAAGTTATCTACCTTGAAACTTTTTGTAACTTCCAACTTAAATTCCGGACTCGACATCGATCCAACCTAAATGACCCAATATATAATTTTGACTATTATTAAGCCTGGTACACACATGCCTTCGGTGTCACACTCAATCGAGGCCCCATGTGCTATTTAAATTCAAATGGCACATAAGATCCCATATGTGACTTTTTAAGCCTATTTTCAAATCGGGTAATTCTTCTTGAGCATAAACTTGTCTAACAAGTTGTAGATGACTTGCTAGGATCATCCTTACATAGATAGGGTCATCCTAGATTTTTATTTCAGATTTTTGGAGACTTTAATTGGGCCAAACCTATTAGGGAAAATCAATGCAAGTTTCTAAATTTGAAAACTTGTATCTTCGTATGTCAATCTCCCTTGTATTTGGTTTCCAAAAACCATCAATACTCAATCCTACCTGTACAAGAGCAGCCCACAACCAACCCCTAGCAACCCTCTATATATAGCATACTAACCTACCCAAAACCCTCTCTACAAACCCTAACCCTACCCTATTCCTTTGTTTACCTGTTGTCGCTGTTGTCCCCTTCTTCTTGCTGTTGTTCGCGCACTTGCCGACCACTCCAAGCCAAACCACCTCATCCCCGACATGCCCAAGATCTCTCTCCACCTTTCCAAGGTCGTCCATCACCGGAAACCACTCCTATAGGTTACAATAGCCCGCACAAGATACCCTCAATTTGATGTCCAAAAATACAGCAAGTATATCCATTTTGCGAATGCGTTTTCTCCATTTCAAACATCAAAACTTCAAGGGACTAAATTTTTTTGTTTTCCTTATGTTTATACTACCGTGATATAATATTTCATGTCGAAATTCTTTCTAGATTTTTCGGGACACACGTTTTACCAAAGTGTGTCCAAAATTGACATTGTTTAGTGCGGGACAGCTTTGAACTGTATAACTTCACTTTTACCATTGATATCATATATGAAAACAACTATATTTCGATTACCTATAATTCTCATTCAATGGTTTTTTTTTTTCCATAATTTGGTTGTTTTAATGCTTGAATCATTCGATCTTTAAAGGACAAAATTCTGCCGTAAAACGAACTATCAACATTACCATCTTGTGAGTCCCAAATAATTTTGTGTGCATCCAACGCTCTATATTATCGACCCTCGACTCATGATCATGAATATTTGATAATTTAAATAATTGTTTACCATTTATTTCAGAATATTAAAGTTAGTTTATTCATGGTTAAACAAGTTCTAATAATGTTGATTCATCAATGTTGGTATTAGTTTGATCATGAAGACTTCTAAATAGGTTTTTATGCAATATTAAGTATATAAAATATATTTCCAAAATATTAAAGATTTATTTTAGAACTAATTCTGAATATTTTATATTTATATTTGCTTGTATTTTATTAGTCCTAGAAGGAATGTTATGACTAGTAAATATTATGACTAGTGGTGACTAGTATATGGTTAAAAAATCTTATGTTTTATATATGTATAAATCAATGATGGTAATATGGTTAGTGTGGTTATTAATATTAGTTATATATTTAAAGGGGTTCATGAGACCATGACTGCGGAGGGTGATGCCGAATCGATACTTTATTCCTTTACTGCAAATTCATGCAAGATACCTTGTTGCATCTCTTATTTTGTTTAAATACACGGTTTGTTGTTGTGCATATGAATAGATGTGTTACTGGTGTGCCTCCAAGTGTGACTTGGGTGCTATCGATGGTTTCATCAATATGATAGTGCGTGTGTGACTTAGAGGTTAGTAGACTTTCCCGATTAGCAATGAAGTTATTTTCTATGACTTCTATGACTGGACACATCTCATGAAACGACACTTTGAGTGAGTTTACATTGTATTGGCATGAGCCTACGTATTTGGCTAGCTACCAATACGGACGGGTCGTGTGACGGTTCACATATTGATTAGAGTGAGTCAAAATAGAGACTTACATTGTGATGTGGAATGCCAGAGTCATGGATGTTATTCGCACAGGACACGGGAGGGGAAGAATACTAATAGGCATATGGGACAGACACTTGTATATCAGCCTCAGTGTGCCATGTTATAGGATATACTAGTGGATATATCCGACAGGCCAAGGACTAGTATTCGGTACGGTCGGAGAAGTATGCTAGTATATGTTCCAGCATTAGTTGATGCTAAAGCTACTCCCTTACCTACCCATACGGCACAAAGTCGTCTTCGACATGCATTCACATAGATGGATACTTTACCTAGTTTATTTTCTGTGCTTATTTCAATTCATATTATACCTTGCTATTTTGTATCTTGTTATGTCCCCCGACGACCTGGTTATTCCTAGATCTGGATGAATATCATTATCCTACAGTCTATGGACTATGAATCGAGCTCGAATATCTTACAGAGGACATAGAGGTTGTGCTAGAGGAGTTTCCTGATCCAAGGGTTGCTAGCTGATTAGAGTAATGGACATTTTATCTAGCTTGCTATGTCCTGACTATTTCTTTATTTCAGTATATTTACTATTCTAGTATTGTACTTTGATTCAGTGGATATATTTCCACCAGATTTGATTATCTCAAACATATTTTGTGTTAGATTATTTTAAACTAATATTATATTTCAGTCAGACATTTATTATATTCTTCTGTGTTGATGTTGTTATACTGTAGATGAGATTCTTGTATTTTTATTGTGGAGATATTAGTTTACCTGTGACTTGTATTGTAGATACAGGATTCAGCGTACTAAGATTTAGATAAGTCCATTAAATTGGGAATACTTATTCTAGCAGTACAGCTGGCATGCTCATATCTTGGTTCCTAAGTAGTTTGGAACTAGGACGTGACATATTTTTGTGGTGGCCCATGCAGGTCAGATTTATCGTTTTGGTTACCTAAATTACCAAGACGAGCCTGCAAACTAGGAATTAAAGAGTCTTAGAAATCTTATCAACTTGCTAAATTTATCGCCTTTGAATTCCAAATTCGTATTATCCCTGTAGGCCTCAAAAATGAAGTCACGCTGAGTTGATCAGAACAAGTCACGCAGAGTGATCCAAGAAGCAGCACAAAAGATACGCTAAGTTCTGCCTGGCCATCTCCTTTAGAAGTCACGCAGAGACAGCTCAGCCATACTTCAGAATCATAATAACTGACAACACAACAGTCGAGAAACGTCTCCTCGTATGCCACGTATGCACAGAACTCGAGAGATCACAGCCGTCTTTTACATGATTTTTGAAATCTTCCTTAGCAAGACTCACTCTTCACCAAGTTGGCGTGACTTTGGATCTTGTCTTCATTTAATGCGGCTGACAATATAATCAATGTCAGAGATTTTGTGTCAGACGAAGCGTGCCAAATCAAGACAGCTGGCGGTTTGCGTGGATTCTGAACCTTCTCCTTCCTCAAAACATTGCGTGACTTTTGAGTTATTCTTCTCAAAGCCTGCGTGAATTCTGAAGTATTCTTCTTCAAAGCTTGCGTGGATTTCGTCTTCAACGAGTCTGCGTCAACGAATCTGCGTGGATTTTTGCCTTCAGCAAGTCAGCATGGATTTCATTTCAACTGGAGTACGTGGCAGCCATGCCACCGATCTCTCTCTCGCGTGCCCAGTAACTTGCACACGACCCATGCACTGATGCCATGTGTCCAACAGTTACGGGCCACGTCCAGTAACTACTCACTAACCCTGCGTGTATTTAGAGTTTGCGTGACTTTTCAAGTGCACCAGTGGTGAGGTAGTTATCTTTTCAGTTACTGTTTTGACTCTATAAATAGAGTTCTTTTTTTTATTCATTGTACAGATACATTGATATCTACTGTCAAAATTTTGAGAGCTTTTCTTCTTCGCATAGTCCAAGGGATAAAGCGATCGTCTTCTAGATCGGATTCCTACAGTTGTAATTTTCCCAGAAACACAACAAATAAAGAGAATTTCTTTATGGAAAACAAATTGGCGACTCTGCTGGGGAAAACCATCTCCTCTTCTGAGATGGTAACAACTCAATGCGACACTTCGTCAATCGGCTCGACGAAGAAGGTGATGACGATCAAATTCGATCAACTCGCCTATGAAGAAATGCAGCGGGCTAAGGGTGGCAAGTCCACTCCAGCCTCCATCATCACTGCCAAGTCGAAGGGACACTCTGTCTATGTTTCTAAGAATCAGTTGGCAGTCAATGGTGAAGTCTCTGCCACAGTGTCTACTCCTAATACTGGCAAGAGCTCTACTGCAAGCACGCACACTCTTGTGCACTCGAAGATGACAGCAATCAAAGATCACGCTAACAGTACTGGCTCCTTAGCCAAATCTGTTCCAGTGTGTATCTCCAAAGTTGAAAGTCACGCTGACAGTACTGGCTCCTTAGCCAAATCTGTTCCAGCGTGCAAATTCAACTCTAAAAGTCACGCTGACAGTACTGGCTCTTTAGCCAAATCTGTTCCAGCGTGCAAATTCAACTCTAAAAGTCACGCTGATAGTACTGGCTCCTTAGCCAAATCTATTCCAGTGTGTAATCCTACATTCAAAAGTCACGCTGACAGTACTGGTTCCTTAGCCAAATCTGTTCTAACGTGTAATTCTAAAATCAAAAGTCACGCTAACAGCTCTGGTTCTTTAACCAAGTCTGTTTCAGCGTGTATTTTATCAGAGAAGAATAGCTCCTTAGTTATCTCTTCTTCTTCACCGAGTTCTACTAGAACTGGGGGTGGTCTTCCACACAAAGTCCCTTCGAAAAAGAATAACTCTTTAGTTGTTTCTTCTGCTCCTGTAGTTTTTACTTCAGGAACAGCTTTGACTGATACTTTTGTTAGTCAAAGGAAAGGAGATGGTCTTTTGACTACTCTTCCTTCTGGACATTCTATGTCTCAAAACTTGAATGAGTCTAAGAAGAAATATTCCTTAATATCTTCTCCTATGACTTCTTCAAATTTGGCACAGAATCTGTCCATTGAAGAGGGTCTGTTACCAACTCCTAATCAAAGGAGTGGTTCAACTCTTCCTTCTCTGCAAATATCCAGATCAATGGAAGGAAAACTCCATGTTTCCAAAACCAATGTGTTACCTTCCACTGATTTAAGAACAAAACTCAGCACCTCTGGTGTTAAGAAACCATACCAATTGGATATGAAGATAAAAGATCCAGATACAGAGTATGCAAGAAATTATGTAGCTCACATTAATCACTCTTTGTATAATCAAGAGCCATCAAGACCCAAGAACAGGAAGTATACTCCTCAATCTTCACAAACAGAATTACGGGAATATCTTCAACAGAAGAGAAGGAGTAATTCTATATCAAAGGAACATGCTGAATGTGACTTCTATCCAAGAGTCATAATTCAGTGCAGATGTCAATCAACAGTTCAAGACCATGGTGATCATGAATGTGACTTCCAGCCAAGAGTCACAATGCAATGCAGATGTCAAAATAAACGACAGTCTGTCTTCAATAGGATTCAGTATGAACCTATGCCTGATGAAGATGAGCCTTTGTTTGCCTCTGTCAACATGACTTCTCGGGACACCGGGGGTAGAGTTGATAGTCCAGATGGAGTATATAGAAACACCAGAGCAAGAGTCCTGGCTTCTAGTCAAAGAAATTTGATCCCTGAAATTGATTCTGAATTTCTTGGAGAATCTAACTTCCCACCTCTTCTTACTGGGGTAATTCTCCTATAGTTGACTTTGATGCACGAAGCAATGATTCAGAGCATACAACATCTACTAGTTCATCAATAATCCCTCATACAGTCACGACTTACATGGTTGATGGAAATACTGATGAACCTTCTTCTTCCTTGACTCCTCAAGATCAAAGAATTGCTTCTTTGGAACAGCAAATGAAGTCTATGACTGACACAATGAAGTCGATGTATGAACTCATGACAGCTCAGTTGCAAAATCGACAGACTGTATCAGATGCCATACCAGTTGATACTGATATAAGTCCAGTATAAGTTCTTCCAGCAGTACAATCCAATACTCCTGGACCAGCTCAACCAAATCCTAGTCTCTCTGGAGCTGGGGGTAGTGCTTACAATGCTGTTCCTCCTTCCAACTATTCTCTATAAGCCACAACTCCACAATCTTCGGGAGTTGTCTCTGAAGAATTGAAGAATCTCAAAACTCAATTCGAGGCATTCAAACAGAAGGATGGTTTACAAAGGTTAGGCATCAAACAGCCTTATCCGATAGAATGGAAGCAAGTATCATATCCTCCTAAATACAAGCCTCATACTATCTCATTCTATGATGGAACCACTTCTCCAAGTCAGTTTATTAATCACTTTGAAGTGATGACTGATCAACTGCAACCAAGTGATGCCCTCCTTACTCGGGTATTTATTGGATGTCTCAAGGGAACGGCTTATGAATGGTATAGGAGTCTCCCAGATGGGAGTATTACCTCATTTGCTGGTTTCAAACAGATGTTTCTTGAAAGGTTCTATGAAGGGCTTAATGACATGACTATGTCTGCTCTTATTAGAATCAAGCAGAAAAATAATGAATCTACAGAGGAATACATTGAAAGGTTTCGAAGAGAAGCTCTGAAGATGCCTCTTGGAACTCCTGATGCTGTCACCATTGACACGTGCAAATCAAACTTGTTACCAATCATCAGTATGTGGACAGGGTCCACTCAATTTCAAGATTGGCCTTCCTTCATAGTCAGTGCCAAAGCTGCAGAAATCAGTGCTGAAACCTTCAAAGGTTTAGGAGTGCAGATGACTCCTAAAGAAACAGGACAAAGTGCTAACAATAAAAATAATGCTCGCAAAGAAAAAGAAACTCTTGAAGTTAATCTTCAGAGCAAAGATGCATCAAATGTTCAAACTCGTGCCTCTACAACTCAACAATCAAGAACACCTCGTCCTAAAGAAGAATATTCTTTTGACGACGACGATGTCCTTGGTATCTTTGAATGTCTGCTGAAAGGTAATAAGATACAATTACTAGAGATCAAGAAACCTGATGAAGCTGGTAAGATAGATCATCCTAAATACTGTCCATATCACAGAATGCTGGGTCACACAATTCGTACATGTTATGTACTGAAAGGAAAGATCCAAGAAATGATTAAATCTGGAGCTATCTCTCTTACTCCAAAAGAGAAGACCGTCACCTCCAACGTCGTCTTTATGCAATTTGGAGATTTCCCTCCTCAACTCCTTGAAAGTGGGATTGTTCCTATTCCCAAGGCAACTCTTGACATAGTGAATCTTCCTCCTCCACAGTCTGAAGGATTAGCACCAATCACTTTGGAGACTGGAGAAATCATGTGGATCCATCCTGATCTAGTGGCAGATTTTGAATCGCCTTCTCCTCAAAAGATTTCTTCTCAAAAATCCAAGAAGGCTGGAAAGATCAAGTCATGTCATATGACTTCTCTTGGGTCTTCCTCTGACACAGAGCCAAAAGATAAAGAAGAAGCACTTGTTAGTGCTCCTCGAACGAGGAAACCTTACCTAAGGGATTATTCTAAAAATCCTGAAGATCCTACTGATATCCCTTCAGATGCTAAAGATGCTCCTAATGTTCCTCCTGAAGAAGAATCATCCACTGAACCTGTTCCTCCCAAGCCTACGGCTCTGGAGAAAGGCAAACAACATGCTCGGTTTGATAAGCCAATCAAGAAGTCTTCTCCTCTTGGACTTCAGAAGCCTTACAACTTTGACATTTTGGCTCAGCTTGCTAATACTCCAGCTAGAATGTCCCTTTTTGAACTTCTACGTCTTTCTAAAGAAACTCGGGAGACGTTAAGTGAAGCACTTCTACAAGCTGACTCTTGTCTTGCACAATTGAAGAAGCCAGATGCGAAACCTGCCATTTGCTTACATTGCAACAGTGTACTGGAGATTATCCCAAATATCACCTTTACACAAGACGACATGCTACTGGAGGATAATCGACATGACCGACCTCTCTACTACACTGGTTATATTGATACGATGAAGATAGATCGTATCCTCATTGACCCAGGGTCTGCTATAAGCATAATGCCGAAGAGTCTGTTGGATGAACTAAAAATCCCTCTTCACAAGCTCTCCAAGACGGTTACTACTATCTTGGGATTCAATCAAAGCCGAAGCGAGCCTTTGGGAAAGATTCATCTGAAGCTTCAGATAGGCGATTTCAGATCTAAAGTCACTTTCTATGTGATCGAGATCGTGGGATCCTATAATCTTCTTCTGGGGAGGCCCTTTCTTCATGAAAATAATGTGGTGCCCTCAACTCTTCATCAATGTTTTAAATACATTGATAGCAATAGAAGAGCACAAAAAGAAGTTGCTGATATAAATCCCTTCCATGGGGTTGAAGCTTATTTCAACGATTCCCGAATGTACAAAGAAGAGTATACAAGGATCATACAAGCTATGGAGAAAGAAGATGCACAAAGTGAGACTTTAATAATCCCTGTTAAAGGTCGAACTACTCAGCAACAATCTCCTAAACCCTTTGGAGAAGATTCTTTCATCATTCCAGTGAGTGGACGGATCCCTCCGTTACCTCAGTCATCTACTCAAAATACACTGATCATTCCTGTCAGTGGGCGTACTACAGTTCCTGTATCTTCACAAGATACTCTGCTAATTCCAGTTGGAGGGCGGACTACTCTTCCTACTCAAACTTCAAGGGAGCTCACCTCTTCTGAGCCATTTGTTATCGATCTTAATCGAAACAAAGCTTCTTCTTCTTCTCCCCCTTTAGTCATTGACTTGGCTAAAATCTCTAAGGCTCAGCCTTCTCCCAATGTAAATATTGCTGCTTTTACATTTAATAAAAAGTCTCCACCTTTGCAGTACGTTGATGTGTGTAATTATGTTCATAGTTATTTACATCTGTTAGATGATTTGAACACAATAACCATAGGAGTTGTACAGACTGTTCATACAGATGTATCTCTAGAACCTGTACAATCTTCATACTTTCTAGTTCCAAGCAGAAAGCCAGGAGACATTCCAATATTCTTCTACAAAGGGCCTCAAAATCCTTCTGATCTTGAAGATGATGACAAAAATGATGATACTGGAAGATTACAACTACGTCGTTATAGTCAGCAATCTAGAGACATCATCAAAAATATGGGCTATGACTTCAGGACTGGCCTCAATGATGGAAAAGGAAGAAAAATACCTGTCTGGATTCCTCCTTTGAAATATGGAAGGACGAAATGCGGATTGGGTTATACAGCTCATACTCCTTTCATCAATATTATCCATGAAGATCCCGGGTCTGACGAAGATAAGAGATCTGATTCTTCTGGTACCACTTTTTGGGATTCCGATACGAGTATCGGTGACTTCTATTGCAACCTTCTGTCTTCCAATATGGTTTCCATTGACCATTCTGAAGAAAGTGATGAAGACGAAGAAGAGTTTGAAATCTCACCTGAATCAGAGCAGTGGGCCCAAAGATTAGATAATCAATGGGAGTTCCGTTTCGAGCAAAAAGAACCTCCGACTGAAGATAAACTTGTTCAAATAGATGTTGGCGAAGAGGGATCTCCCAAACCAATATTCATCAGTGAAAGTCTTTCAGAAACTGATAAGAAAGACATGATCAAACTCATTCGTGATTACATCGATGTCTTTGCTTGGAGTTATGAAGATATGCCAGGTCTTGATCCACAGATTGCAACTCACAAACTCAACATCCTGCCGAATGCTAAACCGGTCAAACAACAACAGCGACGATTTCGTCCAGACATCATGGATGCAATTGAAGCTGAAGTCAATAAACTCATGGCCTCTGGGTTTATCAGAGAGGAACAACATCCTGATTGGGTGGCTAACATAGTTCCTGTTCTCAAGAAGACTGGCAAAATCAGAGTCTGTATAGACTACCGCGATCTCAATGCGGCTTGTCCTAAAGACGAGTTTCCTCTTCCGATCACTGATGTCATGGTTGATAATACTTGTGGATTTGAACGAATGTCATTCATGGACGGGTATTCTGGGTACAATCAGATCAAAATGTTTCCAGAGGACGAGAAGCACACTTCTTTCAGAACGCCGATTGGTACATACTGTTATACAGTTATGCCATTCGGTCTCAAGAATGCAGGAGCAACTTATCAACGAGCTATGAGCACTATATTCCATGAACATTTGCGGAAAACAGTCAAATGCTATGTTGATGATATTGCAGTCAAAAGTCGACAAAAGGAGGATCATATCCAAGATTTGAAGACTATATTTGATCTAATGCGTAAGCATCAATTAAAGATGAACCCTACTAAGTCCTTCTTAGGCGTCTCTAGTGGTAAATTTCTCGGCTTCGTCATTACCTCTAAAGGTATACACGTGGATCCCGAGAAGATCAAAGCCATCCAAGAGATGCGTCCTCTACGCACCTTAAAAGAGCTACGAGGATTTCAAGGAAGAATCGCTTATATCAGGAGATTTATCTCTAATTTATCAGGACGCTGCAGACCATTCAACAAACTTATGAAGAAAGGTGTCTCTTTTATCTGGAATGATAAATGTCAGAAAGCATTCGATAATAAAAAACAATATCTGATGGGCCCTCCAGTATTGGTACCTCCCGTCTCAGGAATACCGTTCCTCCTCTATACTCGAGCAATGAGTCATTCATTGGGTGCATTACTCGCTCAAAAGAATCAAAATGGCCATGAACAAGCCATTTATTATCTCAGCCGCACTATGACCGGAGCTGAACCTCGATATTCACCGGTTGAAAAAGAATGTCTAGCCTTGATGTTTGCTGTCCAAAAGACACGTCATTATATCATTGGCCAGACTATTCATGTCATTTCCAGGATCAATCCTATACGGATCATGATGAAGAAACCCAGTGTTTTGAATTCTCGATTGGCTAACTGGGGAATCCTACTTGCTCAGTATGACATGCACTATATTCCTCAGAAATCAGTTAAAGGACAAGCTTTAGCTGATTTTCTGGCTGCTCACTCAATTCCAAAAAATTCAGAACTCTATGATGAAATCCCAGATGAAGTCCTAGATTCAAATCAAATTGCTGAAGAAGACCCTACTTGGCGTCTATTCTTTGATGGAGCATCAAGAATTGGTCCTAATGGCGATATTGTCGCTGGAGTTGGAATTGTTCTTGTATCGCCAGAAGGTCTTGCCATCTGTCACGACCCGTTACCCAAATTGTTGGGCCGGGCCGAGCCATGTCCAGCCTACGCTTAAGATAAAGCGCAGTAAGCTGTTCTAGAGATAACAAGATAAGACTAAATGTGCTAACAATTCTATAAGTGAAGAAGAATCATAAATGCTCCAAACACAAAAGTCGTCGTATATAGTAAAATATCCAAGTACAAGTAAACTGAAATGTAAAACTGGATACATGTCCAGTTACAAAATGGTATAGTCTAATACATGACTACACTAAGTAATCCCAAGCAGCTAAGCAAACTAGACGAGTCTCCCCGCAGGAACATCCTCGTATGGCAAAACCGGGTCTTCGGCAGTGACTCCATAATACGAATCACAGAGCAACTCCTCCTCAGTAAGTATACCTACAACGTTATCCTGTCAGGACGGGAGCAAGTACAACCTCTACAACTAAAGTACTGAACATATAATGAAAGAGATGTACAACGAGAAATATGGTGTGATGAGTCTATAAAACAAGAAATACTGAAAACATGGCCTCATGGTACAACTGGGATCAAGTATCAAAGTAACATAGGGAACATGGCATATCATGGTTTAATTGGTTCTTTTTAGAAATGACAACATATAGTTTAAAAGTTTAAAACCGTAGCATGTACGTGAATCGGTCAATAGGTAGCAGGATGTACTGCGGCACATATCTGGCATGCACATACGTGCACGAGCGGCATCGGTGTATATCCATACACAAACGCGAGATCAGAACATACGGCAAGGGTACATATAGAATGTCACCGAGCACGGTAAATACATACGATAAGGGTCATGTTCACGTACAATACTAACAGTTCCCCCTTAACCCGTTATTTAAACATGTGAGAGATTCGAGAATGGTAAAAACATGTGAATACTCAGAGCAGTCTAAAGCATAGTAAAACTTGTACTGAGAACCCGTAAGAAGCATGTGAAGGTATAAGAGCTGTACTAAACATGGCCGGTACTGAAAGTGATACAACTTGTGAAGACATAACTTGCTACCTCAAGGATCAGTCTTTTAACAGGGTTAATACATGTTCTAGCATTAAAAGACAGTAAATGAGTATGTAGATGTACTTGCCTCTAGCAAAACAAGCTGCGATAAAAGTGCTATAGATGTCCAGTAACTCGTCACTGTAGCAATAAATACAATAAACTTAGCTTTTACACTAAGCTAAAATACTAGATCACTAAACTGGTGTGACACGACTTGTGACTGGGCACCTAGCCAAAATAATGACTTGGCATAGGAGACCAATGTGGGGTGACACACTATGTTAACTAACTTTCTAGGGTCTTTACACTAGTGAGGGGTGGGGTTCAATACGACTAAAACTCCAAATAACACAAAAAGCTACAAGTCGTAATTAATCAGTAAATAAATCAAAAGATCATTGTTTTCTAACAATTTTTAAAGTAGACAAAAAGCCTAGTTTTGCATAAAACAAAGTACCAAAACGATCCTTGCTAACTATAGAAATTTATTATAATTTTTCTGGAATTTATTAACCAGTACAAATATTTTATAAAAATCAGTTTTCCTAAGTATACAGAAAGTGAGTTTTGGTTTCATATGCCAAACTAGTGGCAAAACAGTAATTTAAATACTACAAAAATTATACTAAATTAGCCAACTTAGCAAAGTATCTAAAAACTATTTTTCCATAATTTTAGCAACACTCTAAGTATTTTTAGAAAATCAAATACAGTAATGCACACAATAATTAATTATCTGCGTATTTTGTCCATGTATATAATTTGAACCAAAGTTCAAATACAGGACCCAAGGCCGTGAATCAAGTCCAATATGACTTGTACAGGTCTTGAATGTGTGAAAACACATTTGAGCCCAAATACCCATGCTAGGCTTGGACATCAAATGGTTGCAGTAATTTAAATATACAGAAAATACTAAGTGGTAGAAATGCAAAATAAAAATAAATATTAATATTTTAATAAGGTAAAGTTTTACATTTTAGCTATAAAAGTATGAACATTATTTTATATAATTATTTTACACTAAGCTAAGTAAAACACACATAGGAAATATATATATATAAATATAGGGATATTTATATATATAGGAAAATGCTTACTATATTATTGTATATATATATATATACAAATATATGTATATATACATACATATAAGAAAAATACTTAACTATATAATATATATATATATATATACAAAATTAATGTACACATATACATATAATAGTATATATATAAAATAATATATATACACAAGAAAATATATAAATATATATGTATACATAATACATATATATATGTATATATACATAGAATAATAAAATACAAGAGAATAAAGTACATATACAAATATACATAAGAAAAACAGTAGGTATATATACTAAAATTCAGTATATATAAATATATATATATATATATAAATATATATATATACATATACATATAAAAGAAAAAAGAAAAAGAAAAAGGAAAAAGAAAAGAAAAGAAAAGGAAAGAGAAGCAGGGGGGGGGGGGGATTCGAACTCGGGCCAGCGCGGGGGGGGATTCTTGAGCGGGTCGGGCTGGCCAGGGGGTCAGCCCGTTAGTTTTGTTAGAGATAGGATTAGGGTTAGTTTTATTTCTGATTAGGTGACATTAATAAATAAAAAAAATATAAAACACAGTCCTGTGTCCTGACAGTTAGGGACACAGGAGTCTGTGTCTCATGCTTAGCACGACACGCACGCGTCCTAACTCGCGTGTCCAACCCTACCAGTATGTTCGTCGTGTCCAGGCGAGTCTGTGTCCGTGTACACGAGACGTGAGTCGACACGAGCACAAAGAGACACGTACGTGTCCGGCGTCGTAGGGGGGTTTCGATGGTGCTGACGGGCGGAGGAGACGTCGGGACGGCGGCGGAGTGGTGGCGCTGGACGCGGCTCGTCGAGGCGGACGCGATGGTGGTGGTGGTTGACGACGACGTCTGCTGTGGAGGCGGCGCTGGGGGTCTCGCCGGAGTTAGGGTTAGGGCTAGGGCTTTCGTCGGAGACCAACGTCTAGGGTGGTCGGGGACGTTCGTGGGGGTCGGGGTGGGTTAGAGCTCGGTCTGGGGAGCAAGGTGGGGGGTTTAAGTAGGGGGCTAAGGCGGTCGATAGGTCGGTCGGGCAGCGGAAACGGCGGGGGCAGCGGTCGGGGAGTCGGTCGGGGCAGGGTTAGCGGTGGAGGAGAGAGAGAGTGACGTGGGGGGGGTTTGGGTAGATTTGCATTAGGGTCCCCGATTTTTAGAAATTTACATTTAGGTCCTAAACAGGGTAAAATGCAAATGATAATTTGCACTCCGCACTAATAACAAATTATTAATTGCAAACTAATATATAAACAATTCTAAAAAATTACAAAACACTATTCAAACAATTCAGAAAATTACATAATGCTATTAAAACATTTAAATAAATTATAAAATGATATTTTTGTATTTTAAAACTCATTTAAAATCATTTAAAAATTATAGAAAAATTCCTAAAAATTCCTAAAAATTATTTAAGGCTATAATTGACATTAAAAATTAATTAACACTAATTAAAATGAATTTGAAAAATCAGGGGCTTACAAGTCTTCCCTCCTTGAAAAATTTCGTCCTCGAAATTTACAAGAATTGAAGACCCGACAATATTCTAACATAGCAAGCAATGCAACAAAATGACTAAGGCTACGATCAAAACTAACCTCCCGAAACCTGTTCCGGCTTCGGCTCAAGGACTAGGCTATAAGTCTTCCCCTGGGGTCCCTTGGCTACTGGGCAGTCTCGAATCTGATGGATGACAGACCCACAAGCTAAACACTGACCCAACCTCTTCCTACAAACGAAAGCGTCGTGGCCTACCTTCTTGCAGAAGGCACAAAAAGCTCCCTTCTGCTGCTGCTGTTGGGGTCCCGGGGCTCTAACTGGCTGGGTCTGATGATGTGGTGGAGGGGGATGGTAAGTCTGCTGGGGTGGCGTCGGCGCTCTCTGCTGGAAAGCCTGACGCTTGGACGGTCCCTCATGATGTACAGAAGCCGGCCTCTTGCTAGACAGAAGACGCTCTTCAATACTCCGGGCCAACTCTAGGCTCTGGTAGTAGTCAGTCGTACCGTTCGCCACTATAAGAATGCCAATGTCTGGAACTAGACCATGGCAAAACCTACGGGTCATCTCCTCTGGATCAGCAACCAGACTAGGAGCAAAACGGCTCAAGCGACTAAACTCTCCCGCGTAGTCATCAACAGAACGGTTCCCCTGCTGGACGTTCTGGAATCGTAGCCCCATGGCTACTCTAGCAGCGGTCGAGAAGAATTTCTTCTTGAACTGGGTCTTGAACTGGTCCCAGGTGGCTCTACCTCTCGCGAACAACGGCTCATTTCTGAACCAGACTCCGGCTAAGTCTATAAGCAGAAATCCTGCTGCCTCGACCTGAAGGTCATCCGGCATCCTAACTCCCAGAAGCTTCCTCTCTACAGAATCTAGCCAGTCATCAGCTACTACTATGCCCTCAGTCCCTGAGAACTCCTTGGGATTCAGACCCATGAAGTCCTTAACTGTCCCCGCTCTCTGCCGTGGCTCTACATATGGTGGGGCCACGGGACGTCCCTCAGAACGCTCCATGCTCTGGCGAAGTAGGGTAGTCTGCTCCTGATGGGTTGTTAGGAACCCCTGGATCAGTGTGAGCAGCTGGGTCCCGTCGAGTGTGACGGAAGCCTGGGTGGGTATAGTGATAGGGGGTGGTGGAAGTATCGGGTCCTGCCGGGCCTGGGATGTGGAAGGTGGTATCTGGGTCTGTGGATCTGTGGAGTGGGGGAATGTGGTAGGTGGAGGTGTATCAGTCAACTGGTCAGCTGACTGGATACGGAGGGCCCCATTCTCGGGGGTAACATGCTGGGACGAACGAGTAAGCACCATCTAAATTACACATAAAAGACTTATAAGGACTTATTCAAAGTAAGCAATCATATGCAAGAAAATCTAATTATAATAGCAAACATGTGATGTGTTTCCTATGTTGCAATCCTAGCATTCCTCTAAGTGTTCTAAGCGTCTTTCCTAATGTTGTCTAATTACCTTAAGTTCCTAATTGCAGGCCTGCTTGGTACAATAACGTAACCAAACAGTTTAGTCAGGACCTGCATGGGCCGCCAAAAAAACATGTCACGACCCGTTACCCAAATTGTTGGGCCGGGCCGAGCCATGTCCAGCCTACGCTTAAGATAAAGCGCAGTAAGCTGTTCTAGAGATAACAAGATAAGACTAAATGTGCTAACAATTCTATAAGTGAAGAAGAATCATAAATGCTCCAAACACAAAAGTCGTCGTATATAGTAAAATATCCAAGTACAAGTAAACTGAAATGTAAAACTGGATACATGTCCAGTTACAAAATGGTATAGTCTAATACATGACTACACTAAGTAATCCCAAGCAGCTAAGCAAACTAGACGAGTCTCCCCGCAGGAACATCCTCGTATGGCAAAACCGGGTCTTCGGCAGTGACTCCATAATACGAATCACAGAGCAACTCCTCCTCAGTAAGTATACCTACAACGTTATCCTGTCAGGACGGGAGCAAGTACAACCTCTACAACTAAAGTACTGAACATATAATGAAAGAGATGTACAACGAGAAATATGGTGTGATGAGTCTATAAAACAAGAAATACTGAAAACATGGCCTCATGGTACAACTGGGATCAAGTATCAAAGTAACATAGGGAACATGGCATATCATGGTTTAATTGGTTCTTTTTAGAAATGACAACATATAGTTTAAAAGTTTAAAACCGTAGCATGTACGTAAATCGGTCAATAGGTAGCAGGATGTACTGCGGCACATATCTGGCATGCACATACGTGCACGAGCGGCATCGGTGTATATCCATACACAAATGCGAGATCAGAACATACGGCAAGGGTACATATAGAATGTCACCGAGCGCGGTAAATACATACGATAAGGGTCATGTTCACGTACAATACTAACAGTTCCCCCTTAACCCGTTATTTAAACATGTGAGAGATTCGAGAATGGTAAAAACATGTGAATACTCAGAGCAGTCTAAAGCATAGTAAAACTTGTACTGAGAACCCGTAAGAAGCATGTGAAGGTATAAGAGCTGTACTAAACATGGCCGGTACTGAAAGTGATACAACTTGTGAAGACATAACTTGCTACCTCAAGGATCAGTCTTTTAACAGGGTTAATACATGTTCTAGCATTAAAAGACAGTAAATGAGTATGTAGATGTACTTGCCTCTAGCAAAACAAGCTGCGATAAAAGTGCTATAGATGTCCAGTAACTCGTCACTGTAGCAATAAATACAATAAACTTAGCTTTTACACTAAGCTAAAATACTAGATCACTAAACTGGTGTGACACGACTTGTGACTGGGCACCTAGCCAAAATAATGACTTGGCATAGGAGACCAATGTGGGGTGACACACTATGTTAACTAACTTTCTAGGGTCTTTACACTAGTGAGGGGTGGGGTTCAATACGACTAAAACTCCAAATAACACAAAAAGCTACAAGTCGTAATTAATCAGTAAATAAATCAAAAGATCATTGTTTTCTAACAATTTTTAAAGTAGACAAAAAGCCTAGTTTTGCATAAAACAAAGTACCAAAACGATCCTTGCTAACTATAGAAATTTATTATAATTTTTCTGGAATTTATTAACCAGTACAAATATTTTATAAAAATCAGTTTTCCTAAGTATACAGAAAGTGAGTTTTGGTTTCATATGCCAAACTAGTGGCAAAACAGTAATTTAAATACTACAAAAATTATACTAAATTAGCCAACTTAGCAAAGTATCTAAAAACTATTTTTCCATAATTTTAGCAACACTCTAAGTATTTTTAGAAAATCAAATACAGTAATGCACACAATAATTAATTATCTGCGTATTTTGTCCATGTATATAATTTGAACCAAAGTTCAAATACAGGACCCAAGGCCGTGAATCAAGTCCAATATGACTTGTACAGGTCTTGAATGTGTGAAAACACATTTGAGCCCAAATACCCATGCTAGGCTTGGACATCAAATGGTTGCAGTAATTTAAATATACAGAAAATACTAAGTGGTAGAAATGCAAAATAAAAATAAATATTAATATTTTAATAAGGTAAAGTTTTACATTTTAGCTATAAAAGTATGAACATTATTTTATATAATTATTTTACACTAAGCTAAGTAAAACACACATAGGAAATATATATATATAATATAGGGATATTTATATATATAGGAAAATGCTTACTATATTATTGTATATATATATATATACAAATATATGTATATATACATACATATAAGAAAAATACTTAACTATATAATATATATATATATATATATACAAAATTAATGTACACATATACATATAATAGTATATATATAATAATATATATACACAAGAAAATATATAAATATATATGTATACATAATACATATATATATGTATATATACATAGAATAATAAAATACAAGAGAATAAAGTACATATACAAATATACATAAGAAAAACAGTAGGTATGTATACTAA
This sequence comes from Iris pallida, assembly GCA_029216955.1. NCBI lineage: Eukaryota > Viridiplantae > Streptophyta > Magnoliopsida > Asparagales > Iridaceae > Iris > Iris pallida. Next base: position 6,400,708 of record JANAVB010006391.1, on the reverse strand, counting down.
AATTCAGTATATATAAATATATATATATATATATAAATATATATATATATACATATACATATAAAAGAAAAAAGAAAAAGAAAAAGGAAAAAGAAAAGAAAAGAAAAGGAAAGAGAAGCAGGGGGGGGGATTCGAACTCGGGCCAGCGCGGGGGGGGGGATTCTTGAGCGGGTCGGGCTGGCCAGGGGGTCAGCCCGTTAGTTTTGTTAGAGATAGGATTAGGGTTAGTTTTATTTCTGATTAGGTGACATTAATAAATAAAAAAAATATAAAACACAGTCCTGTGTCCTGACAGTTAGGGACACAGGAGTCTGTGTCTCATGCTTAGCACGACACGCACGCGTCCTAACTCGCGTGTCCAACCCTACCAGTATGTTCGTCGTGTCCAGGCGAGTCTGTGTTCGTGTACACGAGACGTGAGTCGACACGAGCACAAAGAGACACGTACGTGTCCGGCGTCGTAGGGGGGTTTCGATGGTGCTGACGGGCGGAGGAGACGTCGGGACGGCGGCGGAGTGGTGGCGCTGGACGCGGCTCGTCGAGGCGGACGCGATGGTGGTGGTGGTTGACGACGACGTCTGCTGTGGAGGCGGCGCTGGGGGTCTCGCCGGAGTTAGGGTTAGGGCTAGGGCTTTCGTCGGAGACCAACGTCTAGGGTGGTCGGGGACGTTCGTGGTGGTCGGGGTGGGTTAGAGCTCGGTCTGGGGAGCAAGGTGGGGGGTTTAAGTAGGGGGCTAAGGCGGTCGATAGGTCGGTCGGGCAGCGGAAACGGCGGGGGCAGCGGTCGGGGAGTCGGTCGGGGCAGGGTTAGCGGTGGAGGAGAGAGAGAGTGACGTGGGGGGGGTTTGGGTAGATTTGCATTAGGGTCCCCGATTTTTAGAAATTTACATTTAGGTCCTAAACAGGGTAAAATGCAAATGATAATTTGCACTCCGCACTAATAACAAATTATTAATTGCAAACTAATATATAAACAATTCTAAAAAATTACAAAACACTATTCAAACAATTCAGAAAATTACATAATGCTATTAAAACATTTAAATAAATTATAAAATGATATTTTTGTATTTTAAAACTCATTTAAAATCATTTAAAAATTATAGAAAAATTCCTAAAAATTCCTAAAAATTATTTAAGGCTATAATTGACATTAAAAATTAATTAACACTAATTAAAATGAATTTGAAAAATCAGGGGCTTACACCATCCAAAGAGCTTATTCTCTCGATCAGCCGTGTTCAAACAATGTAGCTGAGTACAACGCATTACTTATTGGTCTTCAACTCGCTAAACATCTGAATATTCAACATTTGTAGGCGTATGGAGACTCTAAACTTATTGTCAATCAGATTAGGGGTACTTATGAAGTTCGCCATCAAGATCTGGTTCCTTATCATAAAATAGCTATATCTATGGCTTCTTCGTTTGAAGAATTCTTTATTGAACATGTTAGGCGAGCATGTAACACAGAAGCCGATGCCCTTACTAATCTTGCAGCGGTGCTGGCTATCCCAATCAGATGGCAACAAATGATTGTTGTTCGTAATCGAGAATTATTTCATCTTGAAAATAACCTGACTCTAGGACTTCCTGTTGACATTGAAGAATCAACATCTCATGACGTCAACACAACAAGAGGATTTGGATTCAGTCATAAATCGATATCATCTTCATCCGATTCCAGCATGGAATTCATCTTCAGTAACTCGACTGAGAATCAGAATACGGATAAAGATTGGAGACTTCCTTTCTTAGATCTCGTATTATATGATATTCTTCCGGATGATCCGAGTAAGGCAGTATCTATCAGACGACGATCACTCAGATTCTATTACAATTATACAACAAAGACCTTATATCGTCGAGCTTATGATGGTTTACTCCTTCGATGTGTTGCCGGTGACGAGGCTCAACAAATCATTCGTGAAGCACATAATGGAATTTGTGGAGCACATCAGCCAGGACCAAAACTTCAAGACCGTATTCGACGTATGGGTTATTATTGGCCTACCATGGTATCTGATGCTATCGAATACGCAAAGAAGTGTAAAGCTTGTCAAATTCATGCAGATTTTATTCATCAACCCTCGGAATTTCTACATCCGACGGCCGCATCATGGCCCTTCGAAGCTTGGGGCATGGATATTGTCGGCCCGGTCAATCCACCGTCATCTAAAGGTCATCGGTTCATTCTCGCAATAACCGATTACTTCTCCAAATGGACCGAAGCCATTCCTTTATCTGAAGTTAAGACGTCTAATGTCATCAGCTTTATTAAGCACCACGTCATCTACAGATTTGGTGTTCCTCGACGTATTGTTCATGATAACGGACCACAATTCGTCAGCCAGAGATTTACTCGATTCTGCGACGATCATCGGATTGATAATGTGGCTTCTACCGCATATAATCCTGCCGCTAACGGATTAGCGGAAGCTTTCAACAAAACCATCATCAAACTCTTGAAGAAGTTTATTTCTTCCAACAAACGTAATTGGAGTGACAAGCTCGGGGAATGCTTGTGGGCTTATTGCACTACAGTCCGTAATGCTACTAAGTGTACACCTTTCTCTCTGGTGTACGGATCTGAGGCTGTTCTTCCATTAGAGATTCAAATTCCTTCTTTAAGGATAGCAATCGCTAATGAACTTACCTCAGAAAATAATGATCGTCTTCGACTTCAGGAATTAGAAGCTCTGGATGAAAAGCGATTATCTGCTCAACAGAATATTGAATTCTATCAAGCTAGAATTTCAAGAGCTTTTAATAAAAAAGTCAGAGTTCGATCATATCAAAAAGGAGAACTTGTTCTAACAGTCAGACGTCCTATGACTATGACTCATATGAGTAAGGGCAAATTTGACGCAAAATGGGAAGGTCCCTATATTGTGAGCAAAGTTTTCTCAAATAGAGCTTATCAACTCTCAGAATTGGATGGTCGAAAAGTTTTGATGCCTATTAATGGCTAATTCCTTAAAAAGTACTATGTATAAATGTAAATACTTGTAATCATCAGACAAATTCATGTTAAAATAAAATTTTTATTTTGTTTTCATGAATGATGATACATGATATTAAGGAAGATCACTATCATCCTTCTCTACATTTGGACGTGGGCCACTACCGTCCTTCTCAAAGACGTGATCAGCAAAAGAGCCGAGAACCTCTTTGCTAGAACCCACGAGGAATTTGCAAGCGGCCATCCTCATGGCTTCCTCTTCTTCAGTCCTTCCTGGTTCGAGCAGAAAATCCAGAATGTCCCTTGGTGGCTTGGGTGCAGACGAACCTTCGCCTGTTTCCGTCTTCTTCGTTTTGGCTGGACCAGCAGGGCGTTCTTCAGTGCCTTTCTGAACCTTTGAGGCTATCTCAGTCTTCTTGGGTGCTTCTCCAGATGACATTTTTATGTTGAGGAGTAGAAGTATTCGTTCTCGCCAGATTTCTGCTATATTTATAGGCAGAAGTTCTTCATTCATCCGACGTTTCACATATTCATTCATCCATTCATTTCTCACATTCATCCGACGTTTCACATATTCATTAATACTTGACGGTTCATCTGTTCATTTATTACATCCACTCGACAGTTCATCTGTTCATCATTTTCTAACGGTTCATCCGTTCATAATCTTCTATCAATTTATTAAGTAGGGATTCGTTATTTATCACGTTTTCATAACCTCTGAATAAATTCCGAATCTGCTTACTCATTTGTCATGTTTTGACCTCTGCATAGAAATCAATCTATTTTCTTTTGAGTTCCTATATATTATCACGTCCATAATACCTCTGATAATATCATATACTCTAAAAACAGAAAAGATGATTTTATTATCTGTCATGTCCCCAATTCATCCACAAATACAAATCATTGAGCATAGAAGAATTATCATTTCCATTCTTATTTCACCACAAAAAAGTCTATTACATTTTCTTAGACTTTCTTACAAATCATAATGGAAATCTATTACAAATCTTGGATTTTCATTCTACACCACAACAATAACCTAATAGAGATCTATCTTCTTCTTTGGATCTTCTCCGTCGGATCTTCTACGTCAGGTTCGTTGTTGGTGGCAATTCCTGACTGTCTGGGTCTCAGTCACGACCAGATGAGCAGGAATCAAACTCTGGTCTTCTCTCTCAGACGAGAGAAGAACCACAGAGTATGGCAGCCCGAAGTCGTGGTGCTGCCAATACAACTGGTGGATTAGGAGCGACCTTTCAGAGGAGACAGGAATGTATCCAACCTTGGGATACAATTTCTAGTTCTCCCGTGAAAAGAACTCTACTACCCAATCTCTCGGGTTAGAGTTCACTCCACCATCCAACTCTCCGTGTATAAAGGCTTTTCCTACCAACAGAGGAAGACCCTTATATCTCACGAAGAGTTCTGAGTTGTCTAATTTACACGTCAAAGGCGTATGAGCTCCCTGATGTGGGTGTCAGAAGAACATTCTCCACAGCATCCACATCACCAATGCCAGTTCTGAAGAAGGTTTTCAGCCAAAATTCTGCAAGAAACAGTAAGGAAAAATCAGCCAACAGAAATTGGCCAAGCAAAGACAGATGCATTCTGTTCATTTCAGGAAGATGAATTTGTTTTTAGTAAACAAAAAATTCGATGCGTGTATATTAAACTTACCGCTGAGTTTGCTGCTAAGGATTGACAGACCCATGTCTGGTAGCATGCACAGAGATCTGACATCAGACAACATGGCTTTCCTATTTTCTTCTCACAGAAAATTCATTCTCAGAAGAGAGGAAGAAGAATGGGAAGATGAGTTTGTGTGGAGTTCATCCATCTATTTAAAGGGTCAAGTGCAGGTCTATTCTTGGAAAAGATCCGCGTGAGTAGCGCTCGTAAAACGTGGAATGAGTGTCACGTGTACTTCGGGAGATAGTGCAACATTGGAAACAGTCAAAGTGTGCTAATTAATATTCTTCATTAAAAGGCACGCAGATCAAACACAAAAGTTGTACTTCATTCTTTAAACAGGCACTGATGGCCTTAAAAAAGACAAAACAGAAAAGTGCAACAAAAGCGTAGAAAGTTACGCTCTATTTTCCAGAGCGGCTAAGTTTGATGCCTAACACCTCTACGCTCTTAACTCCCAGGCGATGCAACAGAGTCTCGAGCATTTCACGCTTCTCCATAAGGCTCCGCCCATCAGAAGAAGACGAGCCATCCAATCCAAAGTAGCTCAAGAGATTCTTGGCTAACTGCGTGGAGTCGTCCTTGAGCTCGATGACGACAGGTTCGGGTTCTTTACCCCCAAAAGTGGGGTCACCATGGGAACAAAAGCCCAACTTGCGTGCTTCCTCTTCGGCTGCTTCCTTTGGGGTCATATTTTCGAGAGATGAATGTCAAAACTGAGAATCTCTTCCTGTTTATATAACAGATCTCGTCGACAGTTCATATTCCATCATAAATTGGACGCAATCTGTCACGGCCCAGAACCAGAATACTGGAGAGCGGGGGAATGACTCAGCCAGCTACGTATTACGGGTAGATGAATACCGTATAATACGATCAATGCTGTCTAACCAGACGAGGGGGTGCATACTACATAAAAGTCCTACTATGGTCACTTCACATCTATTGTCTCAATCATTCAAACAAGGAACACAAGTAAAGAACACGTAAGATAAAGTAGTAAGGCGTCCCAAACGCTTTGTCAAAATATTCTTGACATCTGGCTTTACAAAACATAGCCAGATGTTGTAGTAAGGTATACACAATTGTTATCAGCTGCAGTCTGACTTAATTACAATTATGCAAAAGTAAGTACAAGACAATCCGACTAACATGTCGGTGCCAAACGGCGAAGTATAAAGTATTTAACAAAACGAGCGGGGAAGTAACAAAACCCACTCGAGTCCTCCTGCGATCATCCTTCTAGTGTTGACCATCTTGGAGGTAGAAGTAAGCTGGATCCTCGGGGACTGGCTCTAAATCTGGCCATGCAAAACCAGAGAGGTTAGACCTCTAATAGCAAGTACCACAAGGGAGGACGATATGAAGGACTAAACCAGTAAGTAAGAGAATATAATAATAGATCTCTGCTTGCTACTAGGACTCACATCACATCAAGACACTTCGAACCAACCTCCCAACCAAACAAGGACAGAAGTTGGCCCGTCATGTCCTGACATTCTGATCATCCCAGTTAGGTAACAGAGTATAGTGCACAAACAAATCATCTTGAACGGCCAATCAACTCCTATGGTTTGCTATTATGAGTTCCAAGTTATCCTGGAATAATGCAATTAGGGATTCCTCAGTTCTTACTATGTGCAAGCAAGGCTAGTCTATCCAGTCAATCAATTGGCCCATGCATGAATTAGACGAGTCCTAGCGGGATGCTCGTCAATATATAATATACAATAATAATAAAAGTAGATACTGTTCCCTGCCCGTATGGCAGATTTACAGTATCTGTGGGAACCAGCCGGCCCGTCGGGTACTACTCGTTCCAAGGGGGCTGCCATGTAAGAATTCGGGAATCCATTCTCTCCATGCAATCATTATTTTATTTAACTTAATAGTTCCTACATTGAGTGAAATCCCATGCCGTGGATCATGGTCATTTAAATGAGTACTTTCGTACGGGGTATGATATGCACAACTCTACAACGATACCAATGCGGTTAGGTTGCAGGTCTTACATAGCGTAATGCAACAATCAAATCTAACCACGGTAATCATGCCTTGACCATAAAGTACACATACTTCTTTCGTAGAAAAATAACTAAATAATTAAATAAATAATTTGAAGCCTGCATGTGCCTGTATGTCAATATTCGAGATTAGCCAGTCGATTACAGTAGTTCATTTCATGAACGTGTCTCATTCATTCAATTCAATAAGACGACTAGCCAGCCTCTTTAGTTCCAACTAGGAACGCATGATCAATTTTAGTCAAGCTAACAATTATCATCAATGGTGACAAGGCATGATCAATTATTAATCAAGATAACAATCAATGTTAGTTACTGCCAAATTCGGGAAATAAAATTCATTTCAATCGTGTCAATCAAATCGTAATTTACCAAGTTCAGGACAAAAGGCGTAAGGATATAAAATGGACGTAAAATATCAATATTCAGGGCTATAATATAATAGTCATGCGGCTAAGTCTAATGTGACCAGGATGGATCTTATGCGGCAGGGGAGTGGGACTCCCATGCGGCAAGCGGAAGGGATGTTCCATGCGGCTAGGATGAATTGGGCTCATGCGGCCGAAAAAGACAAGATACATGCGGTCAGCGGAAAGGGTACTCATGCGGCTGGCGGTAAATGAGTCCATGCGGCTCAACCAAGTCGAACCCCATGCGGCCGGGTCAAGGAGATTGCTTATGCGGCTGGCGGGGGGAGTTCATGCGGTTTATAAGGTTCAGGACCTCATGCGGCCAGCGAGTGAGTCAGGTTCATGCGGCTGGGTTTAGGAGAGAAATCCATGCGGTCAAGAAAGGGATTCAGTCCTATGCGGCTGAGTTACTTGCGGCTGAGTTACTTGCCGCATGAAGTGTCATGCGGCAAAGTCAAGCCCATGCGGCCAGGAGAAGGAGTACAAGTTCATGCGGTTTAAGAAAGACGAGGGCGCATATGCGGTCAGCGGAAAGTCCATGCGGCTGGGAATCACTTGCCGCATGATTTATTCATGTGGTCAAGTCAAGTACTGTTCTTCTTCTCCAAGTTTCAGAGAGGAAGAACACCATGAACCCAAGCTTCAAAGTTCCATAAAACCTTCATCCAGAGTCCAAATTCGAACTTCCTTAGGTCAAAATTGGGTAGAACGAAATTCTCTACAACATGGAACCATCAAAACTTGAAGATATCAAAGTTTACTAGATCAAAACCTAAGAAACCCGAAAATGTAACAAACTTAGATCTACAACAAATTAGTCATGGAAATTGAAAATGCTAAGTACTAAAGAGACTTAGAATCAAATAAGGAGGATGATGGAAAAATAATAATGGGGATCCATCAAGAAGCAAGTTGGCACTTGCCTACGGTTTGGTAGGTGGAGAGAGTAAAGAAGAAGAAGAAGAGGAGTAATGGTGAGAATGAGTAATGAGGAGAGAGAATGGTGAGGGTGGCTTTAAATATGAAAGGGGTGGTAGGTGGGAGTTGGACCGGGTCCAATGGGTCTAATGGGTCCAATGGGTCGGGTTGCACGGGTCCAACAAGGCTAACCCGAAAGTAAGACTAAAACAGGAAATAAAATGCAGGTAATAAAATTACAGGAAGAAATATAGAAATAAAATTGCAGGAAATAAATTAACATGAAAATTAAAGAGCAGCTAATTAATTAACATGAAAATTTAAAGAGCAGATAATAGAATTACAGAAAAATAAAGTACGAAAAATAAAATGCAGATAATTAATTAACATGAAGTTATTAAGAATTTAAATACAGGATACTACATGATAAATGCTAAATAAATACATTCAGGCAATATACGTATTAAAATACGTCTTCTGGGAACGGGGAGTGACATCTCTACCCTCCTTAGAAAAATTCCGTCCTCGAAATTTCAAATCCAAGCAGGATAGAAACATCGGGACTAAACTAATCTAAGTACAAGCAATTCAATGAAGCAATCCTTTTACAATGTCCATAGCAAGTAACATATATGTAAATCCATCAATCTACGATATCAAGCAATTCTACCCTTAAGGTGATAAGCATGAGGAATCAGGACAATCAAGGTATACAGAAAAAGATATACCTTGTGAGTCAAACAGGTGTGGATACCGTGATCGAATGTCATCTTCACGTTCCCACGTTGACTCTTCCAAGGAGTGATGACCCCAAGCAATACGGACAAGACTAATTGTTCGGTTCTTGAGTATCTTCTCTCTTCGGTCTAAAATGGACACAGGCTGTTCCTCGTAAGACAGGTTGGTACCAACAACCAACTCAGAGTGATCGAGAACATGGCTTGGGTTCGATACATACCTACGTAATTGGGATACATGAAATACGTCATGCACCTCTCGTAACGAAGGTGGGAGTGATAAACGATAAGCAACATCGCCTATCCGATCAAGGATAACAAATGGGCCCACGTACCGTGGACTCAGTTTCCCGCGAACGCCAAATCTAATGACCCCACGAGTAGGTGAGATCCGCAAGAATACGTGGTCCCCAACAGAGAACTCTAACGGCCTACGATGCTGGTCCGCCCAATGACGATGCCGGTCCTGCACAACTCGAAGTCGCTCTCTAATTCCCTTAACCAATTCAACCGTCTGAACAATCATTTCTGGGCCTAACATCTTCCTCTCTCCGATATCATCCCATGCTAGTGGCGACCTGCACTTCTTACCATATAATGCCTCAAATGGCGCCATTTGGATACTGGCTTGATAACTGTTGTTGTATGAAAACTCAACTAAGTGCAGGTGGCTTTCCCAAGATCCTCCAAAATCTAGGGTGCAAGCTCGTAACATGTCTTCCAAAGTCTGAATTGTCCTTTCTGATTGCCCGTCCGTCTGTGGGTGGTAAGCCGTACTAAATCTTAACTTGGTACCCAGACTATGATGCAAGCTCTTCCAGAAATGTGATATAAAACGGGTATCTCTGTCTGACACAATACTGACAGGGACTCCATGCTGCCTGACTATCTGCTGTATATACAACTCTGCCAACTTTTCTGTAGATTGTCCTACTCTGAAAGGAAGAAAGTACGCCACTTTTGTAAGCCGATCTACTATCACCCAAATAGCATCTTTACCACTTGGTGATCTCGGTAAACCGGTCACAAAGTCTATTGTAATATGTTCCCATTTCCATTCCGGAATAGGAAGCGGTTGCAATAATCCAGCTGGCCTCTGTTGTTCTGCCTTCACTTGCTGACATACCAAGCAACGGGAAACAAATCTAGCTATCTCCCTCTTCATCCCGTTCCACCAGAAGTGCTGCTTGATATCTTGGTACATCTTGGTCCCTCCAGGGTGTATAGAATACTGGAAACTGTGAGCTTCTGTCATAACTTCCTGTCTGATATCTCCACTAGGCACACATAGGCGTGACCCAAACCTAAGTATACCATCTTCATGAATCCTCATCTCCTTCCTGAGTCCTGACTCACATTCTGCCCTAAGCTTCTGAATCCTTGGGTCTTGTGCCTGAGCTGCCTTGATCCTATCTACCAAGTCAGATTGGACTTGTAGACTAGCTAGAACTCCTACATCACTAGGAAGTATAACTTCTATGCCCATCTCCTGAAGGTCTTCTAAGATATGCCTCTGTGTTGTCAACATAAATGCGCCGCCTCTTCTGCTGAGAGCGTCTGCTACCACATTAGCCTTGCCTGGATGATACTGAAGCTCCACGTCATAATCCTTGATCAACTCCAACCATCTTCTCTGCCTCATGTTCAGTTCCTTCTGAGTAAAGATGTACTTCAGACTTTTATGATCTGTGTACATCTCCACTCGGTCACCATATAAGTAATGCCTCCATAGCTTCAGAGCAAACACTACTGCCGCCAACTCTAAATCATGAGTTGGGTAATTCTTCTCGTGGTCCCGAAGCTGCCTAGATGGATATGCTATCACCTTTCCATGTTGCATAAGGACACATCCAAGTCCTTTACCTGACGCATCACAATATACAGTAAAACCTCCGGGTCCCACTGGCAATGTAAGAATAGGCGCTGATATCAACTTCTGCTTCAGATTCTCAAATGATGTCTGGCATTCTACAGACCAAACGAATGGTACATCCTTCCGTGTCAAGCGGGTCATGGGTGCTGAAAGTCTTGCAAAATCTGACACAAACCTTCTGTAATATCCTGTCAATCCCAAGAAACTCCGTACATCAGCTACGGTCTTGGGTACTGGCCAACTCTTCACTGCTTCTACCTTCTTGGGATCCACTGCTACTCCAGTTCCTGATACAATATGACCCAAAAATAAAATGTGGTCCATCCAGAACTCACACTTGCTGAGCTTGGCATACAACTGGTTCTCTCTCAGAACCTGCAACACTTTCCTGAGGTGGTCTTCATGCTCCTCTTCACTAGCAGAGTACACAAGAATATCGTCGAGAAACACCACGACAAACTGATCTAAATACGGCATAAAGATGCGATTCATCAAATCTATGAATATTGCTGGAGCATTGGTCAAACCAAACGGCATTACTAAGAATTCATAATGCCCATACTTCGACCTGAATGCTGTCTTGGGAATATCCTCCTTCCGAACCCTCACCTGATGATACCCTGAACGAAGATCTATCTTGGAGAAAACTCTAGCTTGGCTCAACTGATCAAATAAGTCGTCGATCCTGGGTAGTGGGTACTTGTTCTTTATTGTTGCCGTATTTAGCTTCCTGTAATCGATGCATAATCTGGATGACCCATCCTTCTTTCCCACAAGTACCACTGGTGCTGCCCATGGTGACACGCTAGCTTGGATGAACTTCTTCTCCTTCAGTTCCTCTATGTGCTGATATACCTTGGCCTGCTCGGAATCCGCCATTCTATAAACTCGATCTGATATCGGTTTAGTTCCAGGTGCCAATTTTATATTGAACTCAATATCCCTAACCGGTGGGAGACCTGGAAGTTCTTCAGAAAATACGTCTAGAAATTCTTCAACTACCTTCGGAACTTGAACTTCTTCCATTGCCGTCACTACTTCCTGCTCTTGTGGAGTTGCCACTGATCTGACTAAGGTGAACCGCTTCATGCCTGGAATATCAAAAGATACACTCCCTCTACGATAATCTATTATCGCATGACTGTCTTTCAGCCAGTCCATGCCTAAGATAACGTCGAAATTTCCAACAGAAAATTCTATCAACTGGGCGGGTAAGGAATGCCCGCAAACTACAACGCTACACGTTAGAATAACTCTACTAACTCCTACGAGCCCATTGCCAGTGAGTATATTCAACCTCCTTGGCAATGCCTCGAACTCCATTCCTAGCCGTGTCGCAAATTGTGCAGATATAAATGAGTGGGATGCTCCCGAATCAAACAATGCTACTGCGGGATAAGAGGCGACGAGAATGTTACCTGCCACAACATCTTCCGATGCCAATGCCTCTTCCAAGGACAGAGTGAATGCCTGCCCTCGACCTTCTTGCTGATTCCCATGATGTGGCCTAGCCTGGTGCTGCTGCTGGCCCCTGCCTTGATGATGCTGGGTGGTCTATGCTGGTGTTGCTGTATCGGCGGCCCCTGCTGCCGAAACATCTGAGCCTGCGATACTAACGGACGCTGCGCCAACGGCCTCACTGCCAATGCTGGTCCTCGATACTGTCCTGTCCCTGGTGCTGGCAGAGCAGGAAACTGCTGCCCTGGTCCTCCTGACCTCGAATTCATGGGACATATGGTAACTCGATGATCTGGGTTTCCACATATCAGACACAGTCCATTCAATGTCCGACACACATCTCTAGTGTGCCCCATCTTTCCACAATAAGTACAGCCTGCCGGGGGTTGCTGGTTCTTCCTCTGTTGCTGTTGTTGTTGCCTTGGTGGTGGTGCTGGCCCTCGCATTGCCACATCGTGGATACGAATGCCAGGGGATGGTGCTGTTGTTCGGGGCGCTGCTCCCCCTCCTCCTTCAATCTGACTGTGGGATCTCTTCTGACCCCCAGTCCTTACTACAAGCCTCTGAATGGTGATTTCATGCCTGCGGGTCGCCGTCAATATCTCATCAAAAGTCTGGTAATTGTGCCCTTCTATCAATTGCAAGAGCTCAAGATGAAACCCTTGCTGAAACCTCATAGCCCTCTGGCGCTCCGTTGCTACCATCTCTGGGGCAAACCTACTCAATCTGCAGAACTCCGCTGCATAAGCATCTACAGTCTTGCCAGCCTGTCTGAGGTTGATAAACTTCTGTTGCAGCTCAAACTGCGCCACAACTCCATAATACTTCGTCTTGAACCTTACAGTAAAATCATCCCAAGCCACAGGACGTCTGATGCCTACTTCCTCTGCTTCCCACCAATCACGTGCGAGATCCTGAAGTAACAACTTTACTAGATCCACACGTTCTTCTGCCGGCACCTTAGCGGCTGTCAGAATAGCCTCGATATCCTTAAGCCATGCATCTGCTGAGATGGCATCCTCCGTGCCTTCGAAACGGCGGGGGTTGTACTTGCAAAATCGGGCTGACGCTCCTGAATCTGGCCTCGTCCCTCTTTCCAATGCCGTCTGTAATCCTTGGTTGAGTAGTACATTCTGCTCCTGCAACTGAGCGTGCATGCGCTGCTGGGCTAACATCTGGTGTTGCTGAGTGGCCATCATCCCTCTCATGATTTCTAGAAGGGCTGGTGTGTCCACTTGGGTAGGTGGAACTGTTGGTGGGGGTGGAACATCTGGATACTGCGATCCAGCTGCTGCTTCCACTATCACTTCTTCTTGGGTAGCCTCTTGAGTTAGTACCGGCTCTTGTTGCTGACCAACTTGGTCAGGTTGTCCATGTTGCTGTCCAGCTCTGACAGGTGCGGACGAGGTGCCCCTAAGAAAAGGGACAAGAGAACAATCAAACGACCGGACATGAAGGATCAATGAAGTCAAAGGATACTGGAATGTCAAGCTAGAGTTGAGAATTGACGAATCATGAGATCAAGAGGAAACATGTGTGATTGAGACATCCTATTAAACACCCCACAAGTCTGAAATCAGACCTGCATGGGCTACCAATAAAACCTTGTCACGCCCCAGAACCTGAATACTGGAGAGCGGGGGAATGACTTAGCCAGCTACGTATTACGGGTAGATGAATACCGTATAATACGATCAATGCTGTCTAACCAGACGAGGGGGTGCATACTACATAAAAGTCCTACTATGGTCATTTCACATCTATTGTCTCAATCATTCAAACAAGGAACAGAAATAAAGAACACGTAAGATAAAGTAGTAAGACGTCCCAAACGCTTTGTCAAAATGTTCTTGACATCTGGCTTTATAAAACATAGCCAGATGATGTAGTAAGGTATACACAATTGTTATCAGCTGCAGTCTGACTTAATTACAATTATGCAAAAGTAAGTACAAGACAATCCGACTAACATGTCGGTGCCAAACGGCAAAGTATAAAGTATTTAACAAAACGAGCGGGGAAATAAGAAAACCCACTCGAGTCCTCCTGCGATCATCCTTCTAGTGTTGACCATCTTGGAGGTAGAAGTAAGCTGGATCCTCGGGGACTGGCTCTAAATCTGGCCATGCAAAACCAGAGAGGTTAGACCTCTAATAGCAAGTACCACAAGGGAGGACGATATGAAGGACTAAACCAGTAAGTAAGAGAATATAATAATAGATCTCTGCTTGCTACTAGGACTCACATCACATCAAGACACTTCGAACCAACCTCCCAACCAAACAAGGACAGAAGTTGGCCCGTCATGTCCTGACATTCTGATCATCCCAGTTAGGTAACAGAGTATAGTACACAAATAAATCATCTTGAACGGCCAATCAACTCCTACGGCTTGCTTATGAGTTCCAAGTTATCCTGGAATAATGCAATTAGGGATTCCTCAGTTCTTACTATGTGCAAGCAAGGCTAGTCTATCCAGTCAATCAATTGGCCCATGCATGAATTAGACGAGTCCTAGTGGGACGCTCGTCAATATACAATATACAATAATAATAAAAGCAGATACTGTTTCCTGCCCGTGTGGCAGATTTACAGTATCTGTGGGAACCAGCCGGCCCGTCGGGTACTACTCGTTCCAAGGGGGCTGCCATGTAAGAATTCGGGAATCCATTCTCTCCATGCAATCATTATTTTATTTAACTTAATAGTCCCTACGTTGAGTGAAATCCCATGCCGTGGATCATGGTCATTCAAATGAGTACTTTCGTACGGGGTACGATATGCACAACTCTACAACGATACCAATGCGGTTAGGTTACAGGTCTTACATAGCGTAATGCAACAATCAAATCTAACCACGGTAATCATGCCTTGACCATAAAGTACACATACTTCTTTCGTAGAAAAATAACTAAATAATTAAATAAATAATTTGAAGCCTGCATGTGCCTGTATGTCAATATTCGAGATTAGCCAGTCGATTACAGTAGTTCATTTCATGAACGTGTCTCATTCATTCAATTCAATAAGACGACTAGCCAGCCTCTTTAGTTCCAACTAGGAACGCATGATCAATTTTAGTCAAGCTAACAATTATGATCAATGGTGACAAGGCATGATCAATTATTAAACAAGATAACAATCAATGTTAATTACTGCCAAATTCGGGAAATAAAATTCATTTCAATCGTGTCAATCAAATCGTAATTTACCAAGTTCAGGGCTATAAAATGGACGTAAAATATCTAATAAAATGGACGTAAAATATCTAATAAAATATCAATATTCAGGGCTATAATATAATAGTCATGCGGCTAAGTCTAATGCGGCCAGGATGGATCTTATGCGGCAGGGGAGTGGGACTCCCATGCGGCAAGTGGAAGGGATGTTCCATGCGGCTAGGATGAATTGGGCTCATGCGGCCGAAAAAGACAAGACACATGCGGTCAGCGGAAAGGGTACTCATGCGGCTGGCGGTAAATGAGTCCATGCGGCTCAACCAAGTCGAACCCCATGCGGCCGGGTCAAGGAGATTGCTTATACGGCTGGCGGGGAGAGTTCATGCGGTTTATAAGGTTCAGGACCTCATGCGGCCAGCGAGTGAGTCAGGTTCATGCGGCTGGGTTTAGGAGAGAAATCCATACGGTCAAGAAAGGGATTTAGTCCTATGCGGCTGAGTTACTTGCGGCTGAGTTACTTGCCGCATGAAGTGTCATGCGGCCAAGTCAAGCCCATGCGGCCAGGAGAAGGAGTACAAGTTCATGCGGTTTAAGAAAGACGAGCGCGCATATGCGGTCAGCGAAAAGTCCATACGGCTGGGAATCACTTGTCGCATGATTTATTCATGCGGTCAAGTCAAGTACTGTTCTTCTTCTCCAAGTTTCAGAGAGGAAGAACACCATGAACCCAAGCTTCAAAGTTCCACAAAACCTTCATCCAGAGTCCAAATTCGAACTTCCTTAGGTCAAAATTGGGTAGAACGAAATTCTCTACAACATGGAACCATCAAAACTTGAAGATATCAAAATTTACTAGATCAAAACCTAAGAAACCCAAAAATGTAACAAACTTAGATCTACAACAAATTAGCCATGGAAATTGAAAATGCTAAGTACTAAAGAGACTTAGAATCAAATAAGGAGGATGATGGAAAAATAATAATGGGGATCCATCAAGAAGCAAGTTGGCACTTGCCTACGGTTTGGTAGGTGGAGAGAGTAAAGAAGAAGAAGAAGAGGAGTAATGGTGAGAATGAGTAATGAGGAGAGAGAATGGTGAGGGTGGCTTTAAATATGAAAGGGGTGGTAGGTGGGAGTTGGGCCGGGTCCAATGGGTCTAATGGGTCCAATGGGTCGGGTTGCACAGGTCCAACAAGGCTAACCCGAAAGTAAGACTAAAGCAGGAAATAAAATGCAGGTAATAAAATTACAGGAAGAAATATAGAAATAAAATTGCAGGAAAAAAATTAACATAAAAATTAAAGAGCAGCTAATTAATTAACATGAAAATTTAAAGAGCAGATAATAGAATTGCAGAAAAATAAAGTACGGAAAATAAAATGCAGATAATTAATTAACATGAAGTTATTAAGAATTTAAATACAGGATACTACATGATAAATGCTAAATAAATACATTCAGGCAATATACGTATTAAAATACGCATTCTGGGAACGGGGAGTGACACAATCAGTCTCGAAGAACGAAGAGTCATTATGATATTTAATAGGTTCATTCGGGTGTTTTCGAAGAACTTCAAAGTCTTTTCGACTTTCGAAAAATCATTTAAGTCATCTCAGCGTGACTTGAACTCATTTCATCATCTCTATTTCAAAGTATTTCGAAAATATTTTATCATTTTTTGAAAACTTTGAAGGGGGTTTTGTAGGCCTAAAAAATGAAGTCACGCTGAGTTGATCAGAACAAGTCACGCAGAGTGATCCAAGAAGCAGCACAAAAGATACGCTAAGTTCTGCCTGGCCATCTCCTTTAGAAGTCACGCAGAGACAGCTCAGCCATACGTCAGAATCATAATGACTGACAATACAACAGTCGAGAAACGTCTCCTCGTATGCCACGTATGCACAGAACTCGAGAGATCACAGCCGTCTTTTACATGATTTTTGAAATCTTCCTTAGCAAGACTCACTCTTCACCAAGTTGGCATGACTTTGGGTCTTGTCTTCATTTAATACGGCTGACAATATAATCAATGTCAGAGATTTTGTGTCAGACGAAGCGTGCCAAATCAAGACAGCTGGCGGTTTGTGTGGATTCTGAACCTTCTCCTTCCTCAAAACATTACGTGACTTTTGAGTTATTCTTCTCAAAGCCTGCGTGAATTCTGAAGTATTCTTCTTCAAAGCTTGCGTGGATTTTGCCTTCAACGAGTCTGCGTCAACGAATCTGCGTGGATTTTTGCCTTCAGCAAGTCAGCGTGGATTTCATTTCAACTGGAGTACGTGGCAGCCATGCCACCGATCTCTCTCTCGCTTGCCCAGTAACTTGCACACGACCCATGCACTGATGCCATGTGTCCAACAGTTACGGGCCACGTCCAGTAACTACTCACTAACCCTGCGTGTATTTAGAGTTTGCGTGACTTTTCAAGTGCACCAGTGGTGAGGTAGTTATCTTTTCAGTTACTGTTTTGACTCTATAAATAGAGTTCTTTTTTTTATTCATTGTACAGATACATTGATATCTACTGTCAAAATTTTGAGAGCTTTTCTTCTTCGCATAGTCCAAGGGATAAAGTGATCGTCTTCTAGATCGGATTCCTACAGTTGTAATTTTCCCAGAAACACAACAAATAAAGAGAATTTCTTTATGGAAAACAATCCCTTTTATGCATCCATCTTGATTCCATCTTCCACTCATGAGATTATTCTTTTACAGTAAGATGTAGTTACGTAGTGGATGCTTGGCTTTCGAAGCTAACCAGACCAACGACACCACTCCTAACGATGGTAGGACGCTAGTGACGCCAGGAAAACCGGCTGTCGGAGAGACTCCAGCCAACCTGACGACTCCAGTAGGATTCGTACCACCAGCTCTGACTCAGCACGAGGGCCAGACCTCGCAGACCCAGACACAATAGGAGGGTTCATTGCCACCGCCGCCTCCATTCCCAAATCAAATGCCTTATGGAGCGTACCCGTAGCAGCCTTTCAGACAGATGCCGTAGATGCCCCAGCCCGATGGCCAGGCTCAGATGTTCCAATTCTTCTAAACTATGATGCAGCAATAGATACAGCAGCAGATACAGCAAATCGATTCCATGCGGCAGAACTTGATGATGGTAGTAGAGAGGTTGGTAGCACCAATACCTGTACCAGCCCCAGCACCCACTTCAATATTAGGCACTATCTGTGGCTATCGACAGATGAACCTGAAGACATTTGAGGGAAAGGAGACACAAGATGAGGTCACTGTATGGATCTTCAACACCTAGATACTACTCGATGCTTTAAAGCTTTCTAAGGATTTATCGATAACAGTCGTTCAGACCCAGCTCGAACGAAATGCACATCATTGGTGGGAGTCGATCGAGCAAGACATAGGCAGAGGTCAGACTTTAGAGCAGTTCTTGGAGTATTTCAATACGAAGTACTTTCCTATTACAGTTCGAAATGCTCTCTACGATCAATTCCTCCACCTTAAGTAGGAGAATATGACCGTAGACGAGTATGACGCTGAGTTCAGTCACCTTAGTCTTTTCGGTACCGCCCTGATACTGAATAACTTGGAGAATGCGAGGAGATTTCATCACGGGTTGACGAAGGAGCTTCAGTGATATACTACTGCATAGTCTAGAGTTTCGTACGCCAAGGTGTTAGCAAAAGCCCGTCTCCCGGAGACTATAACAAGGACCAGTACTTCCGAAGCGCCATACTACTGCGATTGTTTCGACTAAGGGATGGTCAGGAGGGCCCATCAGACGCCCAGGAGGATTTCATCAACAGAGAGCTATACCCTATCCAGCAAAGGAGCTTCCGATTTGTCATCATTGTGGCAAGAAGGGACATCTGAGAGACTGCTGGAAGAGACTATGGCAATGCTTGCGGTATGGATCTGACCAGCTTAGTGCCATGGAGTGTCTGCAGAATAGCGACACACCACAGCATCCAGCCCCGATGACAGCACTACCAGCACCACCAGGACCGAGGTCACCTACTCGACGACTGCAGCACCATAAGGACCACAGAGAGGACCACCTTTACCACCACATGTGGTCCAGTATAGGAGGGCTAGGCAGCAGGTTGGAGGACAGAGAGTTGGCCAGGCTTATGTTATGGTACTAGTTGCGGAAGAACCCGAGTGCGTGGCGATTACAGGTACTATCTTAGTAGCATCTATACCCGCCACTGCACTATTTGATTCGGGGGCTACTTTGTCTTTCATATCTAGTAGTTTTTTAGCAATGCATAGAGTAGCTACCTCTCCCTTTCCTAAGACTTGGAGGATTCTTACAAGGGAGGTATTCTGCCTGCCACTAGTACATGTGGAACTTGTTCGGTTGTAGTATGTGGAAGAGAGTTGAGAGCACGATGTTTGGTATTCCCAATGCCAAAATTCGATGTAGTATTGGGGATGGACTGCTTGAGCAAGTATCATGTTGGGTTAGATCGCCATTGAGGGAGTGTTATCTTCCGACTGCCAGGTCGTCCTAAGTTTAAGTTCATGCGAGGGACCATTGAGAAGGTAGTAGGACAAGTAGTTGAAGCTTTCATGTCCATGGAGGCAGCACCATCGTCGTCTATTATTAAGGAGTTCATGGACGTATTTTCGAAGGACTTGCCAGGTCTACCACCTGACGGACCAGTGGAGTTTAGCATCGAGTTAGTGCCGGGAGCAGCACCGATTTCATCTAATGTGCACCGGTTGGCGAAAAAAGAGTTGGACGAGATGAAGGTTTGGCTGGAAGAGTTGCAGACCAAGGGCTTTATTCGATCAAGTGCATCACCATGGGGGTCTCCAGTGCTATTTGTGCCAAAGAAGGATAGGTCAGTGCATATGTGCATTGACTACCGGGTACTGAACGCATTGATTATCAAGAAAAAGTATCTGTTTTCCTAGATTGATGACTTGTTCGACCAGCTGACGGGAGCAAAGGTTCTTTCGAAGATTGATTTGAGGTCGGGATATCACAAAGTGAAGGTATAAAGAGAAGACATTTCGAAGACGGCCTTCAGGACTCATTATGGTCATTATGTGATCTTATTATGCCTTTCGAATTGACAAATGCGCCAGCAGTGTTTATGAATTTGATAAACAGAGTATTCCACCAATATGTGGATCAGTTTGTGGTTTTTTTATCTACGACATTTTGGTATACTCGAAGAGCCGAAAGGAGCACGAGCCATATTTGAGGATTGTTTTGGAGACACTGAGGAGCGAGTGGCTCTATGCTAAATTGAGCAAATTTGAGTTCTTTTTAGATCAGATTTCTTTCTTTGGGTACGTTGTCTCAGGAGAAGGCATTTCAGTTGATCCAGCTAAGATATCTGCAGTAGAGACGTGGCCTGTTTCGACCAACGCCTCTGAGGTAACAAGTTTTCTTGGGCATATAGGGTATTACCGGAGGTTTGTAGATAACTTTGCGAGGATTACGGAACCGATGACTCGGTTGACCCGCAATGAGCAAGAGTTTGTAAGGATGAAGGAGTGTTATATAGCATTTGATGAGTTGAAGAAGCACCCGACCACTGCACCCATCTTGACGATCCCACCTGGACCCGGAGTTCGTGATCTATAGCGATGCTTCCGAGAAAGGATTGGGGTGTGTATTGATGTAGCATGGGAATGTTGTAGCTTATGCTTCTAGGTAATTGAGGACTCACGAGAAGAATTATCCTACTCACGATTTGGAGCTTGCCGCAGTGATCTTCGCATTGAAGCTTTTGAGGCATTGTGTATATGGGGAGCGAGTGGAGATCTTTACAAATCATAAGAGTTTAAAGCATGTCTTCATTCAGAAGGACTTGAATATGAGACAGAGAAGATGGTTGGAATTGATGAACGATTTCGAGATTAAGTTACAGTACCACCCAGGGAAGGCGAATGTAGTAGCCGATGCTTTGAGAAGGAGATCTATGGCATTTTTCTTGACTATACAACTACAATTATTGGAGGATCTACAGAAGTTGGGGATACAAGTTATAATACTTCCAGGAGTAGATAGCCAATTGACGAATCTTCAGGTGCAGTCGTCATTGGTCGAGAGGATCAAGGCCTCATTATCGACGGATACGAGATTTCAGAGACTTCGACAAAGGACTGAGTCTGGAATGCAGACCAGATTGCGTATTCATGAGGACAAAACCTTAAGGTGTGGAGATCGCCTCTACATTTCGAATGGAGAGGTTCGGCAGGAGTTGAGGACTGAGGCGCACAGTTAGACATATTCTATTTATCCAGGAGGGACGAAAATGTACAGAGATTTGAAGCAACATTATTGGTGGCAAGAAATAAAACGGGAGATAGCTCGATTTATAGCTAAGTGTTTGATGTGTCATCAAGTTAAGGCTGAACATCATAGATCAGCAAGATTGCTCTAGCCATTACCCATTCCGGGAGGAAGTGGGAGCATATTACGATAGATTTTGTGATAGGATTTCTGAGGAGCCCGAGTGGCAGAGATGCAGTTTGGGTTATAGTAGATCGACTCACGAAGGCAGCCCATTTCTTGCCTTTTAAAGTGGGCCAATCTACAGAGGTGTTAGCCGAGATGTACATAAAGCAAATCGTACGTCTACACGGAGTGCCAGTTATTATTGTGTCCAACAGATATTTGAGGTTCACTTCATATTTTTGAAGAAGCATGCAGGTGAGTCTTGGTACGAGGTTGAAGTTTAGTATATCATGTCATCTGCAGGCAGATGGATAGTCAGAGCGTACCATAGAGACCTTGAAGGATATGTTGAGTACATGCATACTTGATTTTGGAGGTACATGGGAAGAACATCTTCATCTGGTGCAGTTTTCTGATAATAACAGTTATCAGGCGAGTCTCTAGATGGTGCCATTCGAAGCTTTGTATGGAAGAAAGTGTTGTTCTCCAATGTGTTGGAGTAATATTGGCGAGCAACAGATACTGGGACCGGAGTTAGTTGTTCGTACGGTGGAGAAGGTAAAACAAATTCAAGGACATTTGCGAGCAGCACAAGATCGATAGAACCATTTGGCAGACAGTCATCATCGACTATTGGAGTTTCAGCCAAGAGATCATGTATTTCTAAAAATTTCTCCTACCAGAGGGACCACTAGATTCGGAGGGAGAGGGAAGCTTAGTCCGAGGTACATCGGACCATTTGACGTGCAAGAGAGAGTTCGAGAAGTTGCGTACAGACTTGCGTTGCTACAGACCTTAGAGGGCATTCATAACGTATTCCATGTATATCAGCTGAGGAGGTATGTGTCAGATCCTAGTCACGTTCTCGGCCATTTCGAGTTTACTGTAGGGCCGAGCATGTCCTAAGAAGAACAGCCCGTAGAGATTTTGGACCATCGAAAGAAAGTCTTGCGGGGCCAGACCATTACTTTAGTTCGTGTTGCATGGAGTCATCATGCACCGGACGAGTCGACTTGGGAGTGCGAGTATGCGATTAGGGAGCGTTTTACTCATCTCATTGGGGGTTTAGGTATGTTATCTTTAATTAGTTACTATTAATTGCCTTAAATTAGTGTGTGCTTAATTTCGAGGACGAAATTTTTTAAGGAGGAGAGGTTGTAAGACCTCTAAAATTTTCACATATTTTATATATACTTTTGTATATATTATTTGAATCATATATTGGTTAATATATATTTTTCTACTTTTATTCATGATCATAAAATATACTCTTTCATAGCTTTGATTTTTGGAGCACAAGAAATATCAAACTCAAGAAACTTCCTTTATGAGTTTTGACCTAGACAAGTTTATCTTCGATTGGGTATATCATGTCACACTCAAATATGAATTCTTGTATTCTATTTGCTTCGCACAACTTGGGTCAATTTAGGCCAAGAAGTTATCTACCGTGAGACTTATCGTAACTTTGAACTTAAATTTCGGACTAGACATCGATCCAACCTAAATGACCCATATGATTTCGACTATTTTTGAGCCTACTACACACATGCCTAGGGTATCCTACTCAATCGAGGCCCCATGCACTATTTAAATTCAAATGGCACATAAGACCCCCAATGTGACTTTTTAAGCCTATTTCCAAATCGGGTAATTCTTCTTGAGCCAAAACTTGTCTAACAAGTTGTAGATGACTTGCTAGGGTCATCCCTACATAGGCAGGGCCATCCTAGATTTTTATTTTAGATTTTGGAGACTTTAATTGGGTCAAACCTATTAGGGAAACTCAAACAATGCAAGTTTCTAAATTTAGAAACTTGTATCTTCATATGTCAATCTCTCTTGCATTTGGTTTCTAAAACCCATCAATACTCAACCCTACACGCACAAGAGCAGCTCATAACCGACCCCCAGCAACCCTCTATATATATAGCATAATAACCTACCCAAAACCCTCTCTACAAGCCCTAACCCAACCTTATTCCTTTGCCGACCTGCTGCTAATGTTGTCCCCTTCTTCTAATTGTTGTGTGCGCACTTGTCGACCACTTTAATCCCAACCACCTCATCCTCGATATTCCCAAGACCCCCCTCCACCTTTCAAAGGTCGTCCATCACCGAAAACCACTACTATAGGTCACAATAGCCCGCACAAGACACCCTCAATTTGTTGTTCGAAAATACAATAGATATGTCCATCTTGCAAATGTGTTTTCTCCACTTCTAGATATCAAAACCTCATGGGACAAAAAATGCTAGGTTTCACTATTGTTTACTACCTTCAGATAAAATTTCATGTTGAAATTCTTTCTAGATTTTTCGGGGCACACGTTTTACCAAAGTGTGTCCAGAATTGACACTGTTCAGTACAGGACAATTTTGAACTGTATACTTCACTTTTACCATTGATATCATATATGAAAACAACTGTATTTCGATTATCTACAGTTCTCGATAATGAGTTTTTCATAATTTTGTTGTTTTAATGCTTGAATCACTTGATCTATGAAGGACAAAATTTTGTCGTAAAATGAACTATTAATATTACCATCTTGGGAGTCCCAAATAATTTTGTGTGCATCCAATGCTCCAAATTATCGACCCTCGACTCATGATCATGGTTAAATAAGTTCTAATAACGTTGATTTATCAATATTGGCATTAGTTTGATTATGAATTGACTTCTAAATGTGTTTTTATGCAATATTAAGTAGGGGTGAGCATTTATCGGGTTGAGAACCGAAAATCGACCCGAACCGACCCAAAATAGAGGATCGGGTCGGTTTTTATAAAATCGGATTGGATATCGGTTTTAACACATACAAACATTCGATTATCGGGTCAGATTTCGGATCTGGATCTTCGAATCCGACCCGAACCGAAAACCGATTAGATATTTACCATTTTACCCATCCCATTCATATAGAAGTAAAAAAACCTAAACATTTCTCTCTCCTCACATTCACTCTCCTAGCCGCCTAAACCTTCCTCTCTCCTCACATTCACTCTCCCTACCACCTCTTGAAGAGATCACAGCATATATAGATCTGAAAAATGAACCTAGCCAACTCTTCCTCTCTCCATTCTTTAATTGAACCACAAAAAATGTCAAGGAGGAGGGCACGGCTGAGGACGACGGGACGACGAGGCCGGCGGCGGGGTCGATGGGGACGACAAGGCCAGGTACTATTCTCCTCTGCCTCACCCCACTTCATGTGCGCCGATATCGAGATCTACTTCTGGTAAAAAATTCTTCTCCTCTTGATTTGTTCTTTTTTTTCCAGAATTAATGGTAAAATCATAATCAAAATTAGTTTATTTTCTGGGATCCAAAATTAGTGTAAATTTTTTTTAATACACTTTCTTTGTTTTCTTTCACTTTTTAATCAAAATAGTTTATTTTTGTATTTTACTGTGATTAATTCTGGATACCCCATGTCTTGAACCCGAACGACTTCTAAGATTTTTCATACTTTTTTACTCCCCATTCTATGTTTTTTGGGAATAATTTCTTCCCACCATTCTCCGTTTTGTAGGATTTTTTTACTGTTAATTATGTATAAAGTTGTGTTAGAAGAACACAGCCACTTCTTCGGTTAAAACCGAACCGATCCGAAACCGAATATTTTATTTCGGTTCGGTTTTATTCGGTTTGTTTGAGTTCGGTTCGGTTTTCGATTTTTGTAAAATCGGTTTTCGATTTAGTCGGGTTTTCGACATTCGGTTCGGTTTGACCTGAACCGAACCGTTGCACACCCCTAATATTAAGTATATAAAATATATTTCTAGAATATTAAATATTTATTTTAGAATTAATTCTGAATATTTTATATTTATATTTGGTGTAATTTTATTAGTCCTAGAAGGAATGTTATGACTAGTAAGTATTATGACTAGTTGTGACTAGTATATATATGGTTAGAAAATCTTATGTTTTATATATGTATAAATCAATGATGGTAATACGGTTAGTGTGGTTATTAATATTAGTTATATATTTAAAGGGGTTCATGAGACCGTGAATGCGGAGGGTGACGCTGAATCGATACTTTATTCCTTTACTACAAATTCAGGCAAGATACCTTGTTGCCTCTCTTGTTTTATTTATATACACGGTTTGTTGTTGTACATAGGAATTGATGTGTTAGTGGTGTGTATACAAGTGTGACGGGTGTTATCGATGGTTTCATCGATATGATAGTGTGTATGTGACTTAGAGGTTAGTAGACTCTCCCGATTAGCAATAAATTATTTCCTATAACTTCTATGACTGGACACATTTCATGACACGGTACTTTGAGTGAGTTTATATTGTGTTGGCACGAGCCTACGTATTTGGCTAGCTACCAATACGGGCGGGTCGTGTGACGGTTCATATATTGATTAGAGTGAGTCTAGATAGAGACTTGCATTGTGATATGGAATGCCATAGTCATGGATGTGATTCGTGTAAGACACGGGAGGGAAAGACTATTAGTACGCATATGGGACAAACACTTGCTGTGGTACCCAGTTTCTAAAATGAGGGTAATTTTGAAATTTTGTAATTATAATCATTTAATAATGATATTTAAACCATGTTATAATTTTTGGTAATTTTTAGTTAAATTAAAAACTATTTAAAACCATGACTTATGATTTTGATGATTGACTAGTGTAACCCTAGAGTTTGGCTAAGCCTAGAGACTAACCATGACCAAGGGAGCCTAGTCATGTGATTAGGATGACTAATTACAACTTTTTAGTCTAAAGGTATTTTGGTCATTTTGACAATTTTGTGAAATTGTAATTTTGATTAATTAAATATTGTGCTAATCTTTTAGTTAAGCCTTAACCTAGATGTTTAACCTAACCTAGATTAGTCTTGAGGTTAGAACATTTCTACTAAGTGCCAAGGTTAGTAATATCTAGATATTATTCTAGTATGATATTTTCCTTAGGATATTTGTGAAATAGAAAGCTTTGAACCAATAGGAAGGCTTGAAATTGGGTAGAATGATCTTAGCCACTCATCTATACCTAAACAAACCCTAATTCCCTTAGATGACCAGCCATCAAGTATCCCCCCTTCCTATAAAGCATCCTTAAGAAGGCCTTTACCTCTTTTTACAATTTCTTAAAACCCTACTTTGTTCTTCCCTAATCTTCTTCCATAATATCTAAATTGAGCCCAAATTGAGTCAAATCAATTGCATCATCATCCCCAACATTAGAGAAGACTTGCGGGTGCTTGCTAGCGAGGTTTGAGGACGTTTGAACCGTAACAAATCTAGAAAGACGTCAAGTCGAGGCTCTTTACATTGAGTTTGAACACTCAATAGGTAAAACCTATCAAACCCTAATAAATTCCTAATTTATTTCCATAGATGCATCCATTTAGGGTTCTCCTAGGTGTAGCCCAAGTTTGGTAGGAAATCGTGTCCATTACGTTCCGTATCGGGCACGTATCAGTATTTTAAATAAGGTGTTCGATGAAATGTTTGTGAGAAGTAAATTGTATTAATTTCAGATTCTAATCAAATGGAAAATTAAGTTATTATATGTATATCACAAATCAATTTGACTGAGATTTAGAATGGGTTTTCGTATCCAAAATGGATACGCACACACGCGCACAGGCCCCGTACCCATGCCTTGCTATCCGACACCAAATTCTTCCTGTACACGACACTTGGACACACCAAATTTGGTGTGCTCATGGGGGCCATGACTGTCAGGCCACCCAAAAAATTTTAGGTGATATGGTGGAGTATCGAGGGAGTTCTCGAGCTCGCACGGATCCTGCACTGTCGCACACACACACACGTGCGGAGAAATTTCCTCACTAATACGTACGTATAACTCTTGACATGACTCACTTGGACACGATTCTGACACGTGTACGTGTAGCCCTACTCTGGACGAACCTAGGGACACATGTACGAGGTGTCTCGTGTCGTTTGTCGTGTCCTGGACCGACTGGCACACGTGCACAAGACTGTATTAAACTGTGTGTGTCTAGGCGTGTATGTGAGTGTCTGGACACGTTGTGTCCTGTTGTGGAGACACCACATGACCCGTGGGACATACTGACACATTCACGACACTTTACCAACCATTAATTTGGATTTTTAATTGATTTTCGAACTGGGATTGGGTTTTCCCTATTTTTCTGATACACCTTACAAGTATTCAGTATTCTGAGTATTAAAATGCGAATTAATTGATAATTAAATACTAACTATAATGTTAATACATGATTAACATGCCTGAGATGAGTTCAAGCTTGGGTTTGATGTTTTGGGTTGGATTCGAAATTTAAAAGGGGTTTGAATGTTACACCGTTTTCAAAATGAAACTGAGAACTGTGGTTTATTTAAATTAAAACTGAGAATAGAATTAACAAAATGTAAACTGAAGTTGTTCTTAACTGAGTATGGATAATGAAAAACTGAGATTTAGAATGGGTTTTAAGTTAACTGAAAATCAAGTTGATGTTTTAATCATAACAGTGAACTGAGAGTTCACTGATACCGTTTTTAAAACTGATTTTTGATGATTGCATTGATTAAGTTTCAATGAGAAGGAATTCAGGTTTGGTTGTTGATTGGATTTCAAAAAAAAGTCATTTGCTTTGTTCCCAGTTTTATATCATCCCACAGTTGAAATTTCAAAAGGGCTTTAGATTCACATCCTGAGAATTAAACTGAAATTGGAATTTTGTATGTGAATTAGTCTATGTATATGTTGTGTTAAACTGAAATGAAATGGGAATTTGAACATTTAAATTGAAAACTTGATTTCTCAATGGACTGAAACCTGAGCCTTCACTACTATACAGTATCCCTTTCTCACTCACTCCCTTTCACTCACCCACTATGCTCTCATTACACACACACTCATATATACACACTCACACACATTCACACATCCCTCTTCTCACTCACACACATTGAATCCCCTATGCACATATATATGTGATGATATGCCTATATATATTAATGTATACCTACAAGCATGTATATATATATGTATGTAGGTTGTAATGTGTATGTATATAGTATTGTATGTAATTTAACTTATTAGCCTATGTTATCTATATAGGTTTTCATATGGTTTTGTATATATGTATTGTGTATATAGTCTACCTATATAGGCTAAGTTCTATTGTTAGGCTATATTGGTATAGGTTGGTTTAGACCTATATAGGCCTAGTTTGACCTAGTTGACTTTATGTGACCTAATTGGACATGGCATGACCTTGTTGACTAAGATTGACTTAGATTGACCTAGTGTGACTTAGTTTGGCTTGGTGTGAGTTAGTATGACCAAGTTGGACTCCTAGTTGACCAAATCCTAGACAGTTGACCAGTGGACCAAAAGTCAACTATTAGTCAACATTACTCTAGTTTGACCTAGACAGTTGACCAAAGTTGACCAAGAGTTGACTTTGACCTAGATTGACTTAGAAATCATGTAGATTGCATCATACACTTCAATTACCTTATTTCTGAATACATCATAACCTGTAAATTATTTAAATAGGACTCTGTGACACCAGTTCGGACATCTATTCATATCAGTCATACAGGGTGACAGGTGAGTACATTCTCTGATCATTTCATACTTGTCAGGACTTATATTCTTGCTCTAGATTACTTACTTGATACTGGCACGATTGTTGTCACGGATTGATACTATATGGATCTTCTCTTGCGATGTTATCCCCATTATGTTCAACAGATACTTATTGTAATATCCGTTTCACGAACATATTATATTTATTGTACACCCCTATTCATGTATACTCATTGTGCATCTTGTACTCTCATGATCATATGAGCTTCATGGAGAAACTATTATAAAAGGTAATGTAACTGGATTGGATCCTTGTGTATTGATTTGGAGAGGGTGAGTAGGAAATGGTTATGTGATCAAAATCCCATCTTGTACAACTATTGTATATGTCCATTGTACACTCACGTATGATGGAGTTACCATTGTTATTGTATAACCTAACCCATTTACATAACCATATTGTGCTCTAAATGATTAGTACTTGCAGTTTTACTTATCCTGTATATATTTTCAGTTATAAATTCTCTCGTTTTCATGTACATCTTCTTACAGTTCATGTATCTTACTTTTTTGCATGCTTTATATTTTCTAACTTATTATGAACTGCATGAGATGTATTGTGCTCGTTCCTGTCCTGACTGGACCTGTTAAAAATATTACAGATGATGATGGTGACTGCCCTACCTTCTATGGGTCACATGAGGGTGACACTCAGGAGCCCGAGGAGCATCTAGCTCAGTAGACGGTGCCAAGTGTAGTCTAGTATTTATAGTTTTCAGTTTGTATCGGATTGTTCCGATTGTTAGTTGAGACTTAGTTATATTCAGGACTTGTATTTATTTGTGTTGAACATCTACTTTGTGTGGTGTGATAACTCTATTTATATTCAGTTTCTTTCTTTTATCTGATTCTATATCGTGCTCTATCTTCCCTATACTTGTGATTGAGATATAGAGTTGAGATGTTATATTATACCTCCGTGCGGAGATAATATATTTATATCATATTGTTGTTAGATGTTAGATGTTATAGACGAACTATACAGCATTCTACCGCCGACACTGCAGCATAGGCTGGACATACCCACGTTCTTGTGCCCCTAAACAGGGTATGGGTTGTGACACGTTTTTGTGGTGGCCCATGCAGGTCGATGTCGTAATTAGTGCGATCTCGTAATGGTGCTCGACTTGGAGTACTAATTACGAGCCTGCGACTAGGACATAGGATCTAGGATATGATAGGAGTTACTCAATCACATTTTAGGAAAAACTCAGATCTTTTGATTACCATGACAACTCTTCTTGCATTTGAATTCAATTATCCTTCCTTAATTTTCCTTATCATGTGCCATATTGACCTCCTTGTTTCAATCTGTCCTTAGGATGATGATTACTCGCGCTTAGGCAGCAGGATCTAGTGTTGTTCCAGAGAGGTCCGATCCAGTAGGAACTCCACCTCCAGCTACGGGAGTAGCAGTCGAGGGAGCTGCCACCTTAGTTCCTGCCCTTCAGGCAGGAGTAGCAGCGACAGTTCCAGGAGGTCTTCCACCTCCAGCTGCGGGACCATCCATAGTCATTCCTAAGACTCTTCTACCACCACCTCCGCTACCGACAGATGCACAGCAGATGATGGCCCTTCTATAGCAGGTGATACAGACCCAGAGGGCCCAGGCAGAGGCACAGCAGCATCAGGCTGACGTATCCTACCGCCAGACAGAGGTGCTACGACAGAGTATGGAGAACTCCCACCAGCTGGCGATGACAGCAGTTGAGAGGGTAGTCTCGGGTATAGTTCAGGGTGACCCAGTTCAGCTGCAGCAGAGTCAGAGGAGGCCTGGCACATGTCTAGATTTCAGAAAGATGAACACGAGGGACTTCAAGGGTACCGAGGGTATCTTGTTAGCAGAGGTTCCGAGGGGACTATGGGTGACGTCTGCGGCTAGCCAGTTCTTTGACATCGCTTTGACGTGGTTCCGGACAGACCCTCAGGTGTCAGTGAGGGGTATATCATGGAAGAACTTCAGGCGGCTCTTCAAGGAGAAGTTCTACCCCGACGTGGCTCTTACAGCTTTGGAGGCCCAGTTCGTCGGATTAGTGCAGGAGAACTCGTCGGTGGACGAGTATGCAGCAGAGTTCTTCCGTTTGAGTAGGTTTGCTCCAGACCTGATCCAGAATGAGGGGTATAAGGCCCGTAAGTTTAGGAGAGGCCTTATTCATACGGTTCGTACTCGTACTTCCGGGCAATGCGATGCGACCTTCGAGCAGATACTGATGGAGGCACAGATAGCTGAGGAGGACTTCGGCCTCAAGCCGAAGAGGGACAGTGATGCCTTAAGGGCTAGTTCTAGTGCAGGGCCAGCCAAGCGCCCTCACATCCAACAGAGGCTAGTTCATCAGCCGTTTCAGGGCCAGGGATATGTACTTCACCAGCAGACACCTAGGCAGCAACAGCACACTATATGTGACTTCTGTAAGAGGCAAGGTCACGGATGGGGCGACTGCAGGAAGAGGCAGGGCATGTGTTTACTTTGTGGTTCAGCAGAGCATCAGTGTAGAGATTGTCCCAAGAACAAGTCACCAGTGACTCAGGCGGCAGCAAGAGCTAGGACTCCAACAGGACAACAGAAGGGACCACCGTTGCAGACTCAGCAGCAGAGGTTTGTCCAGCTTCAGCAGCAGGCCAGGAGAGGCTAGCAGGGCGAGCTTTCACCATGGCAGTCGATGATGCACAGGCAGAGGGAGAGCTGATTACAGGTTCCAATCTTTTTGATTCCATTTTCGTATTTGCCTCCTTACAACTGTCTTGAAATTCGATTCTATCCGTACCTGGTAGTTGATAAATTTTGTTCAGATGTTTCATTATGATTTATTTTCTTCTGAGATAAGTCATATGGGCTAGGTTGCCTTGATTATGGGATCTAGAGTATTTTATAGTCATGGTAGCTGGCATAGTGAGGACATATAGTCAGATTTTGGATGTATTTCTCGGGTGTAGGAATTTAAGGTTTTTGCGGCCAAGCATGCGGCAATGCAAAAATTTTAAATACCATGATTCTAGAGGTATGTACCATAGTCAAGGACTCTGTGAATATCGTAGCCTTGCTCACTAGCATGACGAAGATTCCGACTATCTTGATTTTGGACAGACGCATATGATTATCGGACTGTATGTTGAGATTGTGATTGTTGGGGGTATTTGACCTAGAAGGAGTACGACAATTTAATTCTGAGGACAAAATTTTTTTAAGGATGGTAGACTTGTAGCACCCAATTTCTAAAATAAGGGTAATTTTAAAATTTTGTAATTATAATCATTTAATAATGATATTTAAACCATGTTATGATATTTGGTGATTTTTAGTTAATTTAAAAATTATTTAAAAATACGACTTGTGATTTTGATGATTGACTAGTGTAACCCTAGAGTTTGGCTAAGCCTAGAGACTAACCATGACCAAGGGAGCCTAGTCATGTGATTAGGATGACTAATTACAACTTTTTAGCCTAAGGGTATTTTGGTCATTTTGATAATTTTGTGAAATTGTAATTTTGATTAATTAAATATTGTGCTAATCTTTTAGTTAAGCCTTAATCTAGAAGTTTAACCTAACCGTGATTAGTCTTGAGGTTAGAACATTTCTACTAAGTTCCAAGGTTAGTAATATCTAGATATTATTCTAGTAGGATATTTTTCTTAGGATATTTGTGAAAAAGAAAGCTTTGAACCAATAGGAAGGTTTGAAATTGGGTGGAATGATCTTAGCCACTCATCTATACCTAAATAAACCTTAATTCCCTTAGATGACCAGCCATCAAGTGCCTCCCTTCCTATAAAGCATCCTTAAGAAGGCCTTTGCCTCTTTTTACAATTTCTTAAAACCCTACTTTGTTCTTCCCTAATCTTCTCCCATAATATCCAAATTGAGTCAAATCAATTGTATCATCATCCCCAATATTAGAGGAGACTTGTGGGTGCTTGCTAGCGAGGTTTGAGGACGTTTGGACCTTAACAAATCGAGGAAGAAGTCAAGTCGAGGCTCTTTACATTGAGTTTGAACACTCAATAGGTAAAACCTATCAAACCCTAATAAATTCCCAATTTCTTTCCATAGATGCATCCATTTAGGATTTCCCTAGGTGTAGCCCAAGTTTGGTAGGAAATCGTGTGCATTACGTGTATCAGTGTTTTAAATATGGTGTTCGATAAAATGTTTGTGAGAAGTAAATTGTATTAATTTCAGATTCTAATCGAATGGAAAATTAAGTTATTATGTGATTTTATTATATGTATATCACAAATCAATTTGACTGAGTCGAAGTTTGGAAGTTTTTCGTGTCCAAAATAGACACGCACACACGCGCACAGGCACCGTACCCATGCCCTGCTACCCGACACCAAATTCTCCCTATATACGACACCTGGACACAACAAATTTGGTGTGCTCATGGGGGCCATGACTGTCAGGCCACCCACAAATTTCAGGTGATATGGTGGAGTATCGAGGGAGTTCACGAGCTCGCACGGATCCTGCACTGTCGCACACACACACACGTGCGCGAAAATTTCCTCACTGATACGCAAGTATAACTCTGGACATGACTCACTTGGACAAGATTCAGACACGTGTACGTGTAGCCCTACTCTGGGCGAACCCAGGGACACGTGCACGAGGTGTCTCGTGTCGTGTGTCGTGTCCTGGACCGACTGGCACACGTGTACGAGACTGCACTGAACTGTGTGTGCCTGTGCGTGTACGTGATTGTCCGGACACGTTGTGTCATGTTGTAGGGACACCACATGACCCGTGTGACACACTGACACATGCACGACACTTTACCAACCATTAATATGGATTTTTAATTGATTTTCGAACTGGGATTGGATTTTCCCCATTTTTCTGATACACCTTACATGTATTCAGTATTCTGAGTATTAAAATGCAAATTAATTGATGATTAAATGATAACTATAATGTTAATACATGATTAACATGCCTGAGATGAGTTCGAGCTTGGGTTTGATGTTTTGGGATGGATTCGAAATTTAAAAGGGGTTTGAATGTTACACTGTTTTCAAAATGAAACTGAGAACTGTGGTTTATTTAAATTAAAACTGAGAATAGAATTAACAAAATGTAAACTGAAGTTGTTCTTAACAGAGTATGGATAATGAAAAACTGAGATTTAGAATGGGTTTTAAGTTAACTGAAAATCAAGTAGATGTTTTAATCATAACAGTGAACTGAGAGTTCACTGTTACCGTTTTTAAAACTGATTTTTGATGATTGCATTGATTAAGTTTCAATGAGAAGGAATTCAGGTTTGGTTGTTGATTGGATTTTGAAAAAAATTCATTTGCTTTGTTCCCAGTTTCATATCATCCCACAGTTGAAATTTGAAGAGGGCTTTAGATTCACATCCTGAGAGTTAAACTGAAATTGGAATTTTGTATGTGAATTAGTCTATGTATATGTTGTGTTAAACTGAAATTAAATGGGAATTTGAACATTTAAATTGAAAACTTGATTTCTCAATGGACTGAAACCTGAGCCTTCACTGCTGTACAGTATCCCTCTCCCACTCACTCCCTTTCACTCACCCACTATGCTCTCATTACACACGCACTCATATATGCACACTCACACACATTCACACATCCCGCTTCTCACTCACACACATTGAATCCCCTATGCATATATATATATATATATATATATATATATATATATATATGTATGTATAAAATATATATATATATATATATATATATATATATATATATATATATATAAATATATATATATATATATATATATATATATATGTATGTGTGTGATGATATGCCTATATATTAATGTATGCCTATAAGCATGTAAAAAAAAAAAATATATATATATATATATATATATATATATATATATATATATATATATATATATATAACCTACATATATATATATATATATATATATATATATAGGTTGTAATGTGTATGTATATAGTATTGTATGTAATTTAACTGATTAGCCTATGTTATCTATATAGGTTTTCATATGGTTTTGTATATATGTATTGTGTATATAGTCTACCTATAGAGGCTAAGTTCTATTGTTAGGCTATATTGGTATAGGTTGGTTTAGACCTATATAGGCCTAGTTTGACCTAGTTGACTTTGTGTGACCTAATTGGACATGGCATGACCTTGTTGACTAAGATTGACTTAGAATGACCTAGTGTGACTTAGTTTGGCTTGGTGTGAGTTGGTATGACCAAGTTGGACTCCTAGTTGATTAAATCCTAGACAGTTGACCAGTGGACCAAAAGTCAACTATTAGTCAACATTACTCTAGTTTGACCTAGACAGTTGACCAAAATTGACAAAGAGTTGACTTTGACCTAGATTGACTTAGAAATTATATAGATTGCATCATACACTTCAATTACCTTATTTCTGATTACATCATAACCTGTAAATTATTTTAAATAGGACTCTGTGACACCAGTTCGGACATCTATTCATATCAGTCATACAGGGTGACAAGCGAGTACATTCTCTGATCATTTCATACTTGTCAGGACTTATATTCTTTCTCTAGGTTACTTATTTGATACTGGCACGATTGTTATCATGGATTGGTACTATATGGATCTTCTCTTGCGATGTTATCCATATTGTGTTCAACAGATACATATTGTGATGTGCGTTTCACGAACATATTGTATTTATTGTACACCCCTATTCATGTATACTCATTGTGCATCTTGTACTCTCATGATCACATGAGCTTCATGGAGAAACTATTGTACAAGGTAACGTAACTGGATTGGATCCTTGTGTATTGATCTGGGGAGGGTGAGTAGAAAATGGTTATGTGATCAAAATTCCATCTTGTACAACTATCATATATGTCCATTGTACACTCACGTATGATGGATTTACCATTGTTATTGTATAACCTAACCCATTTACATAACCATATTGTGCTCTAAATGACTAGTACTTGCAGTTTACTTATCCTGTATATATTTTCAGTTATAAATTCTCTCTCGTTTTCATGTACATCTTCTTACAGTTCATGTATCTTACTCTTTTGCATGCTTTATATTTCCTAACATGTTATGAACTGCATGAGATATATTGTGTTCGTTCCTGTCCTGACTGGCCCTATTAAAAATATTACAAATGATGGTGGTGACTGCCCTAGGAGCATGAGGGTGACACTCAGGAGCCCGGGGAGCATGAGGGTGACACTCAGGAGCACATGAGGGTGACACTAAGGAGCCCGAGGAGCATCTAGCTCAGTAGAGGGTGCCTAGTCTAGTCAAGTATTTATAGTTTTCAGTTTGTATCGGATTGTTCCTTTCTTTTATCTGATAACTCTATTTATATTCAATTCCTTTCTTTTATCTGATTCCATATCGTGCTCTATCTTTCCTAGACTTGTGATTGAGATATAGAGTTGAGATTTATATTATACCTCCGTACGGAGATGATATGTTTATATCATATTGTTGTTAGATGTTATAGACGAACTATACAGCGTTCTACCGCCGACACTGCGACGTAGGCTGGACGTACCCACGTTCTCGTGCCCCTAAACAGGGTGTGGATCGTGACACTTGCATATCAGCCTCAGTGTTCCATGTTATAGGCTATACTAGTGGATATATCAGGCAACGGCCACGGACTAATATTCGGTACAGTCGGAGAAGTATACTAGTATATGTTCCAGCATTAGTTGACGCTAATGCTACTCCCTTACCTACCCATACGGCCCAAAGTCGTCTTCGACATGCATTCACATAGATGGATAGTTTATCCATTTTATTTTCAATATTTATTTCAGTTAATATTGTATCTTGCTATTTTGTATCTTGTTATGTCCCATGAGGACCTGGTTATTCCTAGATCCGGACGAGTATCTTTATCCTACAGTCTGTGGATCAGGCATCGAGCCCGGATATCTTGCAAAGGACATAAAGGTTGTGCCAGAGGAGTTTTCCTGATGCAGGGGTTGCTAGCTGATTAGAGTCATGAATATTTTATCTAGCTAGTTGTGGCCTGACTATTTCTTTATTCTAGTATATTTACAATTCCAGCATTGTATTTTGATTTAGTAGATATATTTCCACCAGACTTGATTATCTCAGACAGATTTTATATTAGATTATTTCAGACATATTCTATTTCAGTTAAACATTTATTATATTCTTCTGCATTGGTGTTGTTATACAGTTGAAGAGATTCTAGTATTCTTATTATGGAGATATTAGTTTACATGTGACTGTTGTATTGTGGATATAGGATTCAACGTACTAAGATTAGGATAAGTCCATTAAATTGGGAATACTTATTCTAGCCGTACAGGTGGCATGCTCATGTCTTGGGTTTCTAAGTATTTTAGAACTAGGGCATGACACATCTTTCTAACCTCTGTTAAGCATGAGAAATAAGATTCACGGTAGAAAAGAATCAAGCAAAATACAAATTAAGACAGTCAAACGAGAGTTCAAAAAATAGATTCGAGGAAAGAGATTAAGTATGTGGATGAGATCCTAGACTCTAATCCTATATGCAGGCTTGCTTGGTACAGTGACATAACCAAACAATTTATTCGTAGACCTGTATGGGCCACCACAAAAACATGTAACGTTCCAGTCCCAAATATGTAGGACTAGGAGTCGTACATGCCAGCCGTATAATAAATATACATAAGCTGTGTATGCAGTATAATCACGGCTAACTAATATCATCCACAAAGATAAAGAATAAAGATGTTATAGAATCAAATATAAAATGTCATTGTACAATTGCTAGACGGAGACAAATCCACTACCAACATAGGGATAGCAAAATAATGAACACATGCATCAAGTATGATCCAAGAGCATGTTGTCACGACCCGATCCTAATGCGGTGGGTCTAGTCGGATCATGCCCAGCCTGCACCGTTGTGAGACGGCGGCAGTAAGCTGTATCAAGCAGTGAAATGAAACATACAGAAACATCTAACGGAAATAAACATTTTTTTATTAAACTGAAACTAGTCTGAAATGGAAATAAAATAACACAATTCATTTTATTACAACTGTTCTGAAAAGAAAGAAAATGAAAAGTACTAAGCCAACACTCTAGGGTTCTGGGGTTCCTGGTTCAGCCTCTGTGGGACCCAAGTCTGTCCCGTAGAAAGTGCAATAAGGTAGCTCCTCTTCGTCGCTGTCACCTAAAAATATTGGGTCTCCAGTCAGGAGTGAACAAGAAACATATTTCCTCCACATCTAGCATTTCTAAATTAATAATAAATGAAAAATGCGAGACAGTTTAAGAAACAGTATATTTTTTATTTAATAGTAAAAAGAGACCGGCAAGTAAGATGATGTCAACTTCCAGCATGATGCAATACTAAGCTAGTGTTTTGAGTATATACAGGGCCTGTGACCGGCTGGTGAGGCAATATGTATACTAATGTTTTTGGCCAAAACGAATAGTATACGGTACGGCTCAACCCCCTATGTGGTAGGGATTAGCGCGAGGCAATAAACGATCAATATTGGCTTTGGTCACAGACGTTATACTACTCCCCCAATCAATCCCCAAGCAATAAGTCAATATAGCAATCCAGCAATCCGTCAATCAATGTGGAGTCCGAGAGGGATCCACGGTGAATCAGTGTCACTATACTACATGTAATCAACTGATGCATACATTTAATTATTAAAATAAAGACAGAGACATGGAGAAGATATGAAACTTGCCTTGGATAACTCCTTGGTGTGGAACGCGATGAGCAGCAAGTAACTGCTAGGATTTAAGGTCCCGAACCTACAGATCGTAGTACCAGATTTAGTAACCAGAACTACGCTCTAATTCTAAGGTGCAATACTAGGCTAAGTCAGGCAGGTTGGTGATCCTAATTGAAAACCACTTTGTACATAAAAATAGATTTTGTCACTAAAAGTTAACATATAACCGTTTCAATAAAATATAGATTTTGTCGTAAATATTAATTAATAGGGAAAATACTTTAAATTGAATTTCTCGAAATTAGTAATTTTTGTAAGAAAATAGTTTTTATTTAAATAACATTTAAAAATAGAATTTATTTAATCAGAATGATTTTCATAAAATATATCTTTAAGACATTTCATAAATTATGTAGTAAATCATCTTTAAACATAGATAATAATAAATACGCAAAAGTACGTTTTCTACCAAAATATTGGTTTAAAGTTAATATAAAAGGTTTTCGGGTTTTAATATTAAATACCATTACCAAAATAACCTTTTTAAATAAATATTAGTTTTTATTATATTATTCTCTTTATAAAACCTTTTGATTAAAATTTATCTTTAAAAGGATAACATTTATATATATATATATATATATATATATATATATATATATATATATATATATATATATATATATATATATATCATATATATATATAATCATTTAACGAAATCTAATTTTTATTATACTATTTACTTAACCAAACTTTTATTTTAAAGAAAATAACTTTTAAACGAATATTTATTTAACTAATATTTTGTAAACAAAATATTAAATTATTATTTGGTTTAAAAAATCTCTATAACTTAACATTAAATTTAAAAGATAATCCTAACTATATATTTAATCAACTTAAATCATTTTAAACCACCTTTTAAATTATGAAGATTGAGCTACAAATCAATTAAAACCAATAATGTATATATAAGGTTTTCTAAAATGATTATTATTACAACATTACTAATTTACATCACAGAAAGCTAAATTATCAAACCACAGAACCTAATTAATTATCTATAGAACCTATTCTAAATCTACAGAGGCTATTTCTAGGCCAGAAACTCAAATGGGTTCTGAGAACAAACAGAAGGTGGGAAAAGAGGAAAGGGGTTACCCAAACTTGCACGAGGAGTACCGAAGGGAGGCCTCGGACTCGGAACAAACGCCGGGATTGACGAGCACGGACACGTGCGCGCACACGGGCAGACACGTGGGCGAAGGCGCACGGAATCGGGGCGCATGTGGGGCTGGCGGACGACGACGTGTAGCCGGCTGCTGCCGGGCGGGCGGTGGTCAGCTGCTCGGAAATGGGGGAAGTGGGGTCTGGATTCGGAGAGGGCGGCGAGGGAAGCGCGGTGGCGGTCGCGGATTTGGATTTGGTGGAGTAGGGAGAGAGTTATGAGATAGTGTAGGAGAAGAAATGGAGTTTCTGTGGAGAAGTGGTTTCTGAAGAGTTACGTAAAGGTTGAGATCCGGAAGGGGGGCGTGTGCGCGGGTTCCGGGGAGAGAGGGGACGTGGTTTTGAATGGGTTTGGGTATGGGCTTAAGTCATGGGTTGGGTATGAGCTTCACAACCTTCCATCCTTAGAAAATTTCGTCCTCGAAATTTCAAGATGAAGGCCAGGGTACAATCATGCAATCATGCCTCAAACCAGTCTGGGTATTCTTCACAACGCCCCTATGCCTAACTAGGCTAACTGTCCCATAGCAAATCCATCTAGTACAATATTTTCATCAATCTTATCCACTATTCTCAAATAACATTCTTCCCTCCTTAGAAGCACAGTCACTAACCACAATTTGGATTTCTGCTTCCACCCCTGAATTGTCAATTACCGTCTTCACCTTAGAAAATTTGTCTTTCACATTTTCATACTAAAAACATATAATATTTCCTCCAATATATACTTTACTTTCTTCAGCTTGCTAATATATACAAAATTTAACTCTATGATTTGATACACTTCGTCTTGTCTTAATACATCAGTATCAAGCCTCGGTAACCCAATATCAAGAAGAACAAGTTGGCAACTCTAGAGGGGGGTGAATAGAGTTTATATCAAAAATGATCAATTAAAAATTAAACTCTCTTCACCAATTAAATAATCAGAGTAAAATAAATGCAAAAATAAAGAGTAGAGAGCAAACACAAACACAATAAGATTTTTAACCTGGTTTCCCTCGTGGAGGACTAGTCCAGGCCTGAGAACTCTAGCTCAGGATTGAAATCAACTATTTGTGAAATAGGGTTACAACCACGTGCCTTTTCACAGAAGAGCGTGCCAAACTTCTTTCAATGATCCCTTTGGCGAAACTTAGACTTTTCCAAGTGACTTACAACTTCTTGCACTTCAAACTTCTAGCTGGATCGTACCGAGCAACTTGGAAGGTTGGGAAGTTCGAATGCTAAGTGGATGAGAAGGTAAGGCTCTTGAATATATAGACTATGTAAGAGAGGAAGAAGAGAAGAGTGGATGATTTCAAATGAGAGAAACCAAGGCCTATTTATAGGGTTCGGGGTAGCTAGAATTCGCCCAGAATTCGGTATAAATAATTCAAATTTTTGGCCGTTGGACAACTAGCAGTGAGCAATACCTAAAAATTAGCATCCTAAATTTTAGGGGACCGAGTTCGGCCCGAACTCTGTGTGAGGCAGTGTTCGGCCCGAACTCTGTCTTCTCTGGACATAATGTTCTTTTGTGGGCTTTGGATGAATGGGTTGATTGGGATTGGGCTAAGTGAACCTATAAAGCTATGGCTAGCCCAAAGTGCTCAGTATGACCCAACGTACATCAACCTATACTCAAGAATAATAAAAATACAGACTTCCAGTATTCACAAAATAGTAAAAACTCCAAGCAGCTGTGATCTTGAACCAATGAGCTGAGTAGATTGATTTCGAGCCTGATATGTCAAATTTGACTATAACAAATATTATTTTGTTAATTGTCAAGATTAGGTTGACTGTGATCCGGTTTGGGTCAACAATCTCTCCTATTTTGATAATTGACAAAACATAATATTTGTATGTCCAATATTCATACCTGGACACATTATGGCTCCCCCGTACTTGAACAATCGTACTCTCCCATAAATTGATATTTTCTGTAAATACTTATCCAAATATACATATCCAAGGATACACAATATAGTGCTAAAACATATAGCAATGGTCATAGTATCAAGACAAATATCAATGGTTCTCACCCTTTTGGCAATCAGCAAAAATAGAGACAGAAATATAGAGATAAAACGACCAACCACATAATGAAAGAGAGCATGTATAAACTGATAAAAATAAA
Organism: Iris pallida; assembly: GCA_029216955.1. Taxonomy (NCBI): domain Eukaryota; kingdom Viridiplantae; phylum Streptophyta; class Magnoliopsida; order Asparagales; family Iridaceae; genus Iris; species Iris pallida. The sequence goes on along the minus strand of JANAVB010006391.1, from coordinate 6,358,407 downwards.
CTGAGCCATAGAGTTCTAAAGACATAAAAACATAAGCAAACTGAGCAAAACAAAGTGCCAAAATAAAACAGTCCTAATCATCAGTAGCAGTACAAATGGCCATATCCATCAAGGAGCATAAGAAGGCCCCGCACCAGCAGAACCAATACGTCGGGGATCAACAAATGCGGAAGTCGGATCAAGATAGCGACGAACCCACGAATCGTCAATGCGATAACCGTCGCGAGATGGATCATGCATCATCGAAATCGGAATCGGCATCGTCGGATGGGAGGCCATGGAGTACTGAATGTCGTGGATGGAGTTGCTGAGAGCACTCATCTGCAAAGTAATGCGGTAGTCCATCTGCGTCCAGCGATCATCCATCTCGGCCCAGCACACGTCCTCCAACCGGAAGCGATCGTGAAGCATAGTCTGAAGAGAGTCCAGTGTAGCAGTGGACTCGGTAGCAGGTGAATCAGGAGCAGCAAAGGGAGCAGGAGATGCAGCTCCTCATCATCATCGGACTCAGAAGAGGCGATGGCAGCAACAGTTCTCCTTGCCTTAGTAGAAAGGTAGGAGGGGCAAGGACGACACTGATCCAATAGAATATGGAAGGCACGAAAGATCAAATTAAGATACATAGAATAAACCAAAGATTTTGGTTTAGGCCTAGCACAAATCATCCAATCCATCATCGAGGAAAGTTGAAGGGGACGCAAAAATGAAGAAAGAAGAGAGCAGTAATCTCATAGTAAGTAACTTCAACTGTTGATCCACCTTTTGGCAAGACCGAAGAAAAGATAATTCGATGAAGTTCATAGAAATGATTGTTGAGATGTTTACCCATAAGTTTTCGAGGGAAAGGATTTGGAGAACAAAGATCACCCTTGAAACTTTCCAAAGTGGTTTTGCCGGTAAAAACAAAGTCCGAGCATCATCAAGCCGTTCCCAAGTGTTGGGGTAGGGCAAACCAAGTAGGTCGGCTAACTCAAAATCATCAAAAGATATGTCTACACCGGCGACACGTGAATAGACGTGTGCGGTCATAAGTCATGTTACAATAAAACATTTGTATGGCATTCACATATATTGGTTCACAAGTTGCAACAACCTCATCAAGACATAAGTCACGAAAATTAGAAGAAAGAAATCGAAAATACCGTAAATTTAATGGGTGTCCCGCAAAGACACGACGATGACGGAAGTCGGCGAACCACGTGTTGGACGCATCTAAGGACAAAAAAACGGTCATCGTATGTGTCGGCATTGATAGGTGGAGATGGATTAAAAAGAGGATGCACCAAGTTAGGAGGAGGTTGAGGAATAGGTTGTGGTGGATGATTAGGTTGAGGGTTTGGGTTAGGATTAGTAGAGGATTCACCAATACTTCTCCTTGGTCTTTTATCCCTACCAAGCAACCTAGGAGCCATGGAAATAAAATTGAGATGTGAAAAGAAAGAGAGATATACCTTAAAAGAGACCTAAGATGGAGGAGAACAACTCCAAGAATGACTTCCTTGAGTGTGGAGAGCAAATTTCCAAGGATTGGAGCCTTCTAGGGTTAGGGTTTTGAAGAAAATAAGGAGATGGAGGAAGAAAACAATGGAGGAGAGAAGAGAGACCAATTTTCAAATTTATGGTCCCTTGGTCGGCTGGTTGGGTGAAATATGGGCCATCGAATGATGAAAGGATGGACGGCTGAGAATGATTTGAGGTTCTGGAATGAGGATACCGAACTCGGCCCGAATACTGGGTGAGGCAGAGTTCGGCCCGAGTTCTGGTACCTTGGGCCAGAACTTCAATCAAAAAAAATTTGCAATAAATATGAATAAATATCAAAGATATGAAAAAATAAGATTAAAAATTCAGATTTTCAAATGAGGCAGGCTATAAATAAAATTTAACCATATAATAACTAAGGAGTTATGACATAAATCAATATGATGAAGCTGCTATGGGGTAGCTGCAGGGGCCGGATCCCAGCTAGCGGTAGTCCGAAGACTAGTGCACCGTGTTGCTTAGGATTTTACGCCTTGTTGTCAAAAGGACCCTTTCGGCTTGTACCCATTGCAAAGTCAGCATAGAGAATCGTGACATAATCGATAATTATGTAGGTCAAGTTTAATGTATAACCGTTTCATCTAAAATTCCTAATTCTCGACAAAAAAATTGAATCGCTCCTCGGATAATGGTTTTGTAAAAAATCGGCCAACTGATGAACGGTGTCAATAAATTCTAAATTAATAGCGCCATTCTGTTGGTGATCACGCAAAAAGTGGTGACGAATTTCAATGTGTTTCGTGCGTGAGTGACATATGGGGTTCTTAGTGAGATTTATAGCACTATGTTGTCACAAAAAATAGGAATGTGCAGAAAAGATAAGTTATAGTCTTCAAAGGTTTGCTTCATCCACAAATTTGTGCACAACAACGACCAGCTGTAATATATTCAGCTCCTGTTGTGGATAGTGACAGAATTCTACTTCTTGCTAAACCAAGAGACTAGACCCTTTCCTAATAAATGACATGTGCTTCTTGTACTTTTACGTCGACCTTGCATCCAGCAAAATCAGCATCAGAGTACCCAATGAGGTCAATGATGTTGATTTGGGATACCATAGGCCTACTGTAACCTTACCCTTAAGGTATCGAAAGATACGCTTAACAGCGGTCATATGTGATTCCTTAGGATGAGCTTGATATCTAGCACACAGGCAAACGCTAAACATAATATCAGGGCGGCTAGCAGTTAAATAAAGTAGACTGCCTATCATACCTCGATACTTACGTTGATCAACAAGTTTGTCTTTCATCTGGTTCTAGTTTGGTCGTAGTAGCCACTGGGGTGCCGATTGGTTTGACGTTGTCAAGGTCAAATTTCTTCAGCATGTCCTTTGTATACTTTGACTGACAGATAAAAGTTCCATTTGATGTTTGTTTGACTGTAGTCCAAGAAAGTAATTGAGCTCTCCCATCATGCTCATTTCAAACTCGGTCTGCATACACTTAGCAAAATCTTGACAGAGAGTTTCATCAGTGGAACCAAATATAATATCATCAACGTAAATTTGTACTAAGAGAATGGTGTCGTTGAAAGATTTTATAAAGAGTGTAGTATCAACTTTCCCTTTTGAAAAACCTTTTTCAAGCAAGAAATTGCTTAACCTTTCATACCAAGCTCTAAGGGCTTGTTTGAGGCCATATAGTGCTTTCTTGAGTTTGAAAACATGGTCGGAAATTTGTGATTTTCAAAACCAGGGGTTGTTTTACAAAAGCTTCCTCCTTAATAAATCCATTCAAAAAGGCACTTTTCACATCCGTTTGAAACAGTTTAAAGTTTTGAAAATTAGCAAATGCACAAAGCATCCGAATGGATTCAAGTCTTGCAACAGGAGCACACGTCTTATCGTAGTCGATACCTTCCTCTTGGTTGTATCTTTGAGCTACTAGACGAGCTTTGTTGCTTGTCATTGAACCATCTTCATTTACTTTGTTACGAAAAACCCATTTCGTTCTAATAATCGAGTGATTTGCTGGCCTAGGAACGAGTTCCCAAACTTGGCTCTCTCGAATTGGTTGAGTTCTTCTTGCATGGCAGAAATCCAAAATTCATCATTAAAAGCTTCTAAAAAGTTTTTCGGTTCAATTTATGAAATGAAGGCAGTACTAGCAATGGAGTCTCTTAATGATGATCTAGTACTTACTCCGCGTGAAACCTCACCTATAACCAAATTTTCTGGATATGAGCTTGAAAGAGAATTTCTTTGGCAAGCCCTCCAGAGAATTGGTTTCAGTGGTGGTATTCATCGGAGTAGAAGTTCATGGCTCAGCATCGTCATCAAGAGTAGCTGCTGCACTGTTATCCTTATCGAAAGTCATATTTGTAGACTCTTCCACAATTAATGAGCGTTTGTTGAACACTCTATATCCCTTACTCTTGGCCGCATAGCCAAGAAATATACCATCGTCAGCTTTGGCATTAAATTTGCCTAAGTTGTTTTTGGTGTTAAGGATAAAACATCGACAACCAAAAACTCGAAAATGTGAAACGTTTGGAGTTCTTCCAAACCAAAGCTCATAGGTATTTTCTTCGTAATAGGACGAATGAGCACCCTATTCAAAATATGGCACGCTGTACTGACAGCTTCAGCCCAAAAATATTTCGGAAGAGAGAATTTATTTAACATGACTCTAGCCATATCGCTAAGAGTCCTATTCTTCCGCTCCATAACACCATTTTGTTGAGGAGTTCTTGGCCAAGAAAATTCATGATTAAAACCATTTAAATCTTAAAACTTTTTAAAATCAGTATTTTCGAATTCGCCTCCATGATCACTTCGGATTCGAGTAATCATGTAGCCTTTTTAGTTTTGAACCTTTTTAGCAAATATTTTGAAAACGAAAATGGTATCACTTTTGTTTGTAAGAAAGAAAACCCAAGTAAATCTCGAAAAGTCATCTACTATAACAAAAGCGTAATTTTCCACCAAGACTGGCTACTCTACTAGGACCAAATAAATCATATGAAGTAATTGCAAGGGTCTAGTAGTACTTACAGAGTTTATGGAATGAAATGAGGATTTGGTTGTCTTATTTAACTCACATTCGGCACATACTGTGTCCTTTTTGAATGTGATGTTGGGCAAGCCTCTAACTAGCTTCTTAGTCGATAGCCTGGATATAGTATCCATATTGGCATGACCAAGACGCTGGTGCCACAATAATCTTTCATCTTTGTGAGCATAGAGACATCTTCCTGCACTGTTAGCATCTCTAGATAGAAAATGTAAATATTATCTCTCTTATCCCTTCAAAAGCGATGTCTCCCGTTGACCTATAATATAGCTTTTATTTTGTCCAAAGTTAATATATATCCATGATCAGCAAGGTTACTTATGCTGAGCAGGTTATGCTTTAACTCGGTCACTAGACAGACATCCTTTATTACAGAAGAAGGAGGATGACCAATAGTACCATTACCTATAATATACCCTCTTAGGTTGTTGTCGAAGGATACATATCCTTCTTCTTCATCGATAGTGATGCGAAAAGATTTGCGCCTCCCGTCATATGCCGCGAGCATCCACTATCGAGAATCCACTTACTCTTAGTTGAGGAGGGAAGGTCCACCTACATCAAAATAGATGTGACCTCTGGTACCCAATTTCTTGAGGGTCCTAAAAAGTTAGTTTTTGGCAACCATGCATATATATTCCTATCTACTAATCTCCTAACTCTACATTATGGTGAGATGTATCCATGTAATCCACAATAGGTACTATAGCATTCCTATTTATGTTAGGAGCATGTTGATGATTTCTATATGAGGCATGGTAAGAGTGACGTGGAGTAGCATAATAAGAGTGGTGTAGAGCAGTATGATGACTATATGCAGTATGGTTGTGATTTTGTTTATCTACAACATGGTGATGATTGTATCTATGTGTAGCATGGTGATTATGTTTCATATTTGCATGATGAGAAAATATCTACGTGCATATGGTTTGTGTGCTTTGTGGAAGTGGGTGTACATGTAAGCATGTTTGCATGTTGCAGGTGGATGTCGTGTTTGACTAGTTTGAGCAGTGTTGTGCCTTGTGTGTGTCTCATGTGATTGGGTTTGAGGTTGAGCAACCTATTTTCCCAATCTAGTCTCTAATTTCTTAGAGGCAGCTTGTAGTTCACTAATCTTACCATTCAAACCATAGATTTTAGTAATAGAGATCTTGTGTCTATTCTTTTCTTCAGCAAGCTCAGTGTTGAGTGTTGTGATCTCTTGTGTTTGTTTTTCAATACGTGCTTCGGCATCATGTAGGCTTAATTTAAGCTTAGACACCTCATTTGTGACTTCCGTGGGTGAAGTGTCTCTAAAATTATCAAGCAATAAAGCGAGTCTTTGAATCTCGACTTCATAACTTTTGATCTTCTCCTTGGCGTGTTTATATTTACCAATGACTTTCTTGTGGTCATCGACTAAATCATTAAATGCACCGCCAAGTTCATCAAAAGTGAAATCATCGAGAGTTTCGCTTGTTACCTTGTCGGATGTTGCCATTAGGCATACATTGGCTGTATCTTGAGGATAGTCCTTTTCTTCTTCGGAGTCACTAGCTTCGCTTTTATGTCAAATGCTTGTGTTGGCATATTTCTTTGAGAAGCCTTCTTGTATGGTTTCTCATATCGGTTGCTCTTTTTGTGAATGGACAGTCTTTTCGGACGTGTCCAGTCTTCTTGCAGCCGTAGCATGTTGGCTCTTCTTCGTCATCTTCTTGTGGTTCCTTCTTTCTTCGATTGAAGCGAAGGAATTTCTTAAAGTTTCGGACAAGGAGAGCTTGATCATCACCTTCTAAGTTGTCGTCATCCATCTCTTCAGGATCAACTCTTCGACGGTGAGCTTTAAGGGCAATCTCTTTGCCTTAGGAGCAGGCACTTCGAAGTCTTTGAGGTCAAGCTCATGAGTCATCAGCTTTTCCATCAAAGTCTCCATGGACATTGTAGTGAGATCATTTCCTTCTATTATGGCTGTCACCTTAGGGTTCCAAATCTTTGGTAGCCCCCTAAGTATCGCGGATCTTTCGTATTTGTATATTTTTACCGAAAGAAGACAAGGGGTTGATGATGTCGAAGAATCTTGTAATCATCTCATTTGGCTTCATCTTGAAAGCCTCATATTCTTAGTGAGACGACTTATTTTTGACTCTTGACTTGGGTGGTTCCTTCATGCGTCACTTCTAGAAGTCTCCATACTTCATGAGAGGTGGTGCATGTTGAGACCATGTTAAACTCATTCCTGTCTGTAGCACAAAATAAAGCATTAATAGCTCTCGCGTCTAGACTCGCCTATTTTTTCTCCTCGTCAGAATATTTGTTATGGGGTTTCTCAACGAGATCACCATTGACAACTATAGGCGGGCTTTTTGTAACCATCGGTGACAATGGTCCACAGGTCAAGTCTAGCGACTTGAGATAAAACTCATCCTTGTTTTCCAATAGGTGTAGTTAGTTCCATCAAATAGGGGAGGCCTATAAGTGGACTGCCCTTCACCGTGATTGAAAAGCATGGGTTGAGTGGTTGCCATGGATCAGCTCTTAGGATGTTAGTCCTTGACAAGAGAACAGAGCTCTGATACAAATTAAAGAATAAGTTGGCAACTCTAGAGGGGGGTGAATAGAGTTTATATCAAAAATGATCAATTAAAAATTAAACCCTCTTCACCAATTAAATAATAGAGTAAAATAAATGCAAAAATAAAGAGTAGAGAGCAAGCACAAACACAACAAGATTTTTAACCTGGTTTTCCTCGTGGAGGACTAGTCCAGGCTTGAGAACTCTAGCTCAGGATTGAAATCCACTATTTGTGAAATAGGGTTACAACACGTGCCTTTTCATAGAAGAGCACGCCAAACTTCTTTTAATGATCGCTTTGGCGAAACTTGGACTTTTTCAAGTGACTTACAACTTCTTGCACTTCAAACTTCTAGCTGAATCGTACCGAGCAACTTGGAAGGTTGGAAAGTTCGAATGCTAAGTGGATGGGAAGGTAAGGCTCTTGAATATATAGGCTATGTAAGAGAGGAAGAAGAGAAGAGTGGATGATTTCAAATGAGAGAAACCAAGGCCTATTTATAGGGTTCGGGGTAGGCAGAATTCGGCCAGAATTCGGTATAAATAATTCAAATTTTTGGCCGTTGGACAACTAGCAGTGAGCAATACCTAAAAATAGCATCCTGAATTTTAGGGGACCGAGTTCGGCCCGAACTCTGTGTGAGGCAGAGTTCGGCCCGAACTCTGTCTTCTCTGGACATAAAGTTCTTTGTGGGCTTTGGATGAATAGGTTGATTGGGATTTGGGCTATGTGAACCTATAAAGCTATGGCTAGCCCAAAGTGCTTAGTATGACCCAACGTACCTCATCCTATACTCAAGAATAATAAAAATACAGACTTCCAGTATACACAAAATAGTAAAAACTCCAAGCAGTTGTGATCTTGAACCAATGAGCTGAGTAGATTGATTTCGAGCCTGAAGTGTCAAATTGGACTATAACAAATATTTTTTGTTAATTGTCAAGATTAGGTTGACTGTGATCCGATTTGGGTCAACATATCATATTTTAGAATCCAACATCATACTTCTATACTCCAATTTGTCATGATTAGAAAAATTTATCATTCCTTACCCATATGTGATCACTCTATAATTTAGTTAAACGTCCATTTTCATCAACATGTGTATATCTTGATTCTAAATCCTTATTTTCCATATTTTATCCCGAAATCTCAACAAAATTTAATTATCATGCTTAAGCTCGAATCCTTCATCTTGATTTTACTGTATCATTTGACCAAATTTTTCTCTGTCAAAGTTATACCTTATTACATCTCTCAACCTTGTATTATTTGCATTCATTCTATCTCTGCTTTCTGATCTATAATCTTTTACACTTTTTAATTCATAAGATTGTCATCCTTAATAAATTATACCTCAAGTCAAATTTTTTTTTCCGGTCATCCTTATATATCTTCTGATTCATCATGCACCTTCCTAAAGTGCATTTCTATGCTTATCATTTAATCTCCTCTAATCTACAATGTCAATTTGCTTGGTATTCACATCATTAATTATACATTCCTTGATTCAAATCACAATGTTCATTTTTTCTCATCTTTATCTCATAACTCATATACTCGATAAATTCCTGCTATAGATCGTTCCAGATTTAAATCATCAGGCATAATCAGATTGAGGCATGAACACTAGGTACAATGATAAAATATAGGCACGGTCAGAATTATCTAGATGTGATCTGAGATAAAGTTAGAAATTTTGTTGTGATCGTTTTAGGCACAAGTAAAGTCTAGGTACGATTAAAATATAATCAATGATCATAAGATGGGAGAAAAATCAAATGAGGTCTCGTTAAACAGGAAAGGCAACAAAGAAACGAACGTCAACAGCTTATTGAGGAGGCCAAAGTAATGGAATCTTCTGAGATGAGGGACTAAAAATTCCAAATCAAATTGGTTGGGGTATAAGGGTTTGTGACTCAGGAAAAGCCAACAAGTTGTATGATAGTAGGATAGCGAGAGTGATTTGAATAACTATGACATGAATGTAATCAGATAAGATATTTCTGAAGGCGGAGACAACCGCTAGAAATGCAAATTCTAACCGGATAAAAGTCAGAATAATTTGATGGTGCAAAAAGGACAACCATCGTATCGATATAGTCTTAATAATATTCAAAAACCAAATATATCCGAAGTCACTTTGCCTCTAATTCCTGCCTCGCCAGAGTGCACCTGACTGCAGTAAATTTTTGGCTCCATAACTTGAATAATATAGGTTACCGAGTAGTCTATCAACTTTATCCATTTTATGGCTGAGCAACATAAGGAAAAATTTGTTGAATTTAGGACATAGCCCAATAATATCTGAAAACCTATGAACACCTGAAATCACTTCAACTTAGAGTCTATGCCTCGCTAGTGCGCAAAAGCTGCAGTAAACTCGCAGTTTTCATAATTCAGACAATGACTACAATGCATATGTGCGAAGCCATATTAGGTCACTGAATATTTTCTCAACTTTGTCATGAGAATTTCAAAGGAGCTTCCGAAAAATTCAAACGAGTTCTAAAGTTCTAATCATGATAGGAAAGAGATGGAGATGTCCGTTCTTCTAGAATCAAGGAAATTTATCAGGATAAATATGTGTTCCAGTAGCTCTTGAGATTCAAGAGGTCGGTTTGAAGTCAAGTGGAGTATCTATTCTTCGACATTTTCTTCAAAGATTAAACTTATGGAATTGATCAAACTTGATTCTGACTAATTGAGTTGGACACAAGACAAGATAGACGCATCACCGCTCGAGTTGAGTAGAAGAAGCCAATGAGAATATTTTGGCAAATCACTTAGGGAGTACAGATCTTTATTGAAATTATTTCGAAAAATAATTTCTTACCCAAGGAAAGTTTGAGCATTCGCTAGGTAAGTTGGGCTAAAAGGTAAATCTTATTGATTCAAGGAAGTCAAGTTGAAAAGGTTTAACAAAGCCAATAAGGAATAGCTTTGGAACATAAGTCATGATCTGAAAGGTTTAGGTACAAACATAAGCAAGGTAACCTATGAACTATGAGCAAGCAAAAATAGATTTTTAAATATATAATTTCGTCCTATGGTGTAACAAGGTGAATATAATCTAGGTGTTCTAATTGTTTCTAAAGTCTATTTTTCTAAAGTCTCATCTAGGCCTAAGTCAAGTTGCAGGACTGCATGCTGGTCGAGATTAAGTTGCCTAAACCAACTTACAGGACTGACCTGCATGGGCCACCACTAAAATATTTCACGATCCGATCCCAATGTAGTGGGTCTAGTCGGATCATGCCCAGCCTGCACCGTTGTGAGACGCGGCAGTAAGCTGTATCAAGCAGTGAAAATGCAACATGCAGAAACATGTAACGAAAATAAAAATTTTTTTATTAAACTAAAACTAGTCTGAAATGGAAATAAAACAACAACAAAATTCATTTATTAAAACTGTTCTGAAAAGGAAGAAAAGGAAAAGTACTAAGCCAACACTCTAGGGTTCTGGGTTCCTGGTTCAGCCTTGTGGACCTAAGTCTGTCCCGTAGAAAGTGCAATAAGGGAGCTCCTTTCGTTGCTGTCACCTAAAAATGTTGGGTCTCCAGTCAGGAGTGAACAAGCAACATATTTCCTCCACATCTAGCATTACTAAATTAATAATAAAAAATGCGAGATAGTTTAAGAAACAATATATTTTGTATTTAATAGTAAAAAGAGACCGGCAAGCAAGATGATGTCAACTTCCAGCATGATGCAATACTAAGCTAGTATTTTGAGTATATAACAGGGCATGTGACCGGCTGGTGATGCAATATGTATACTAACATTTTTGGCCAAAACAAATAGTATACGGTACGGCTCAACCCCCTGTGTGGTAGGGATTAGCGCGAGACAATAAACGATCAATATTTGGCTTTGGTCACAGACGTTATACTACTCCCCCAATCAATCCCCAAGCAATAAGTCAATGAGTCAATATACAATCCAGCATCCGTCAATCGATGTGGAGTCCGAGAGGGATCCACGGTGAATCAGTGTCACTATACTACGTGTAATCAACTGATGCATACATTTAATTATTAAAATAAAGACAGAGACATGGAGTAGATATGAAACTTGCCTTGGATAACTCCTCGGCATGGAACGCGACGAGCAGCAAGTAACCGCTAGATTTAAGGTCCCGAACCTACAGATCGTAGTACCAGATTTAGTAACCAGAACTACGCTCTAATTTAAAGTGCAATACTAGGCTAAGTCAGGCAGGTTGGTGATACTAATGGGAAACCACTTTGTACTAAAAATAGATTTTGTTACTAAAAGTTAACATATAACCGTTTCAATAAAATATAGATTTTGTCGTAAATATTAATTAATAGGGAAAATACTTTAAAATGAATTTCTCGAAATTAGTAATTTTCGTAAGAAAATAGTTTTTATTTAAGTAACATTTTAAAATAGAATTTATTTAATCAGAATGATTTTTATAAAATATATCTTTTAGACATTTCATAAATTATGTAGCAAATCACCTTTAAACATAGATAATAATAAATGCGCAAAAGAAAGTTTTCTTACCAAAATATTGGTTTAAAGTTAATATAAAAGGTTTTCGGGTTTTAATATTAAATACCATTACCAAAATAACATTTTTAAATAAATATTAGTTTTATTATATTATTCTCTTTATAAAACCTTTTGATTAAAATTTATCTTTAAAAGGAAAACATTATATATATATATATATATATATATATATATATATATATATATATCTATATATAATCATTTAACGAAATCTAATTTTTATTATACTATTTACTTAACCAAACTTTTATTTTAAAGAAAATAACTTTTAAACGAATATTTATTTAACTAATATTTTGTAAACAAAATATTAAATCATTATTTGGTTTAAAAAATCTCTATAACTTAACATTAAATTTAAAAGATAATCCTGACTATATATTTAATCAACTTAAATCATTTTAAACCACCTTTTAAATTATGAAGATTGAGCTACAAATCAATTAAAAAATAATGTATATATAAGGTTTCCTAAAATGATTATTATTACAACATTACAAATTTACATCACAGAAAGCTAAATTATCAAACCACAGAACCTAATTAATTATCTATAGAACCTATTCTGAATCTACAGAGGATATTTCTAGGCCAGAAACTCAAATGGGTTCTGAGAACAAACAGAAGGTGGGAAAAGAGGAAAGTGGTTACCCAAACTTGCACAAAGAGTACCGAAGGGAGCCTCGGACTCGGAACAACGTCGGGATTGACGAGCACGGACACGTGCACGCACACGGGCGGACACGTGGGCGAAGGCGCACGGAACCGGGGCACATGTGGGTTGGCGGACGGCGACGGGCGCCGGCTGCTGCCGGGCGGGCGGCGGTCGGCTGCTCGAAAATGGGGAAGTGGGGTCTGGATTCAGAGAGGAAGGCGAGGGGAGCACGGTGGCGGTCGAGGATTTGGATTTGGTGGAGTAGGGAGAGAGTTATGATATAGTGAAGGAGAAGGAATGAAGTTTCTGTGGAGAAGTGGTTTCTGAAGATTTACGTAAAGGATGAGATCCGGAAGGGGGGTGTCCGTGCGGGTTCAGGGGAGAGAGGGGACGTGGTTTTGAATGGGTTTGGGTATGGGCTTAAGTCATGGGTTTGGGTATGAGCTTCACACATATCATCTTTGCTAGAAGGAGAAGATCATGATCCTGGCGAGAACTCCTGCGTAAATTCAAGAAAATACACACATCGAGAGATTACCAGGTCCTCAGAGGGACGTAACATACATATCAACATATGCCTATTAAAACAGTAATTAGCATGCATGAAAGACAGAAAAGTAAAACATGTAACTGAAGTACGTTAGGCAACTCTAGAGGAGGGTGAATAGAGTATGTGTCGATAATACTCAAATTAAAAATAACTATATTTAAGTCCAACCAACAGAAAGTATAATCAGAGTATAAATGGAATATAAACAGAGATCAGAGAAGCATACGCAGATACAGCAGTTTTAACCTGGTTTCCCTCGTGGAGGACTAATCCGAGCCTGACTCTAGCTCAGGATTGAAATCCACTATTTGTGAAATAGTGTACAAACACGTGCCTTTACTCAGAAGAGCACGTCAACTTCTTACAGATTCGCAGATGGCAAAACTTAGAATTGTCCAAGTGACTTCTTTTGAAACTCTTGCACACAAACTTTCAGCTAACTCGCACTGAGCACATTTGGGCTTTGGAAGTTTTGTGGCTAGTAGATGAGAAGAGTAAGCTCTAGAATTTATAGGTTATAGAAAAGAAGAAGAGAAGAATTGATTTGATGATTGAAAAAGAGTGAAATCATGCCCTATTTATACTAATCAGGAGAGGCAGAATTTGGTCAGAATTCTGTCTCCAAATTCAAAATTTTCGACCGTTGAACAGCTAGCATCCAGGAAACCCTAAAATTAAGGTCCTGGATTCTAGGGGGCAGAGTGTAATGCCCCGCTCCGTACGGTACATTATGCTGAGTCGTTGACTCGAAGAGTTGCGTTGAACCGATTACGTATCGATGCGAATCGATACAAAGTGTTAAGTTGTCCCGAGCAATGCATCGAACTAAGTCGATGTGAAGAGTTGCCTTGTCCCAAAGAATGCATCGAGTGAATTGATGCGAAGCGTCGTTTACCTCGAAGGATAAGTGCGTTGAGACGAGCTCAAAGATCTATGAAATCGAATCGACCAAGGTGCAAGTCCGAATCGATATAAGTATTGATTTTAGTTGGTTTTATGTGCAGGCAATACGTTTACGCTGAAATATTAGAGGTCGATCTTTTGCCTTATTCAGTAAGGGGTCCGCAAAACAAATCGTCGTCTTGCGACAGACTGAGGCATGCATTGGCACTGTAAGCCAAAACGAACGTATAATTCAATGAAGCACGAAGTGCTCGAATGGATAAGTCAGAGTTGCCCGTGCAACGAAGTTATGAAATCGAGCCGAAACGGCACGACGAAACGATAAGGCGCATTGATTCAAGGTGGGGGACATTGACTCTCTTTCCTACTCCATCATGCTTAAGTAAAATACATATCATTTTATGCTGAGTTAACTATCAACGCCACGGGCGTGGCTCGATAGAGAGATAAATATAATGCGTATAGAACACTAGATAGAATAATTGAAATGAATCGTACGGCAGACGTATGAGTCACTATAGAATATTGAATATCGTAAAGGCGAGTGCCTCGGTGCGCAAGCAATAAGAACATGGGATAACTGTATCGACGAGTGCCCCAGTGCATAAGTGATTTCGTGTCCTGCGCACGAGTTAGCATGCTAGAACATTGAAAGACTATATCGGTGCGAGTGCCTCAGTGCACGAGCGATAGAACATTGAATACCTTATCGAGGAGTGCCTCAGTTGCACGAGTTGGAAGGATGGAACATAAACATAACGCGTTGAATACTAAGGCATAGAATATGGGAAACACGGCTTCGAGGCGTGCATTGAATGCACGATGCAAAGAAAGACGACGAATGTGCGCAGTTGCACGATATTTACAAAAGATGGCATCGTTGCGATGAGGAGAACAGTTGTGGCATGGATGTGATAACTGTCAATGCAGCATGGTGCCTTCGAAATGTTCGTGGCCTTCGGGCGTTCGTTGAGGACATTGGGGCGTTGTGCCAATTGAAATAGAGATAAGCGAACTTGCTTGGTTGTATAAAAGATAAGATTCGTTGCATGGTCAAATGGACTTAAAGATATAAAAGCTCGTACATGGGTATTCCCTCGAACGTGGCGCACCAGGGCGCTGGGACCGTTCGGCCTAGGAGGGATTACGTTTACGGTATTGGTGCACTTATTTAGACGGATAGTAACCTTCTGGTGAATGTGATAAGCCACTTGCTGCGATTATTTCGATGGCCTCTGATGTTTGGTTAGCAACCGCACAGAGTTAACATCGTCTTATGTCTCGATTCGATAAATATAAGTTCATTCTAGCCCGAAAAGCTAGTGACCTTCATATAGTTAAGGGCGATGGGTTTGGAAGTGCAAGGTATGCGTATATCCTGCATGGATGGATCCTGAATAGAGGGCACTTATAACATGACAGGGAAAACGGATAGGCGTATTCACCTTGCGTCGGTGCAAGGGCGACTGCGTCGATATTGGTAAGTCGTGCCACAAAACAAACACGAGATTGCTTGTCTGTTTACTTATGCGAATTGAATAACATGCTTGTCATGCTTTACAGTCTTCGAATATGCCATGAACTCTTCCTAAGGAGAACATAGAAAGAGAACTAAATTGTATGTTTGCATGAATCAACACAATACTAAATATCGGTTTGTTAAGTGGGTTTTTGATTGTACAGCGAGGACAAAAGTACTAATCCCCCACTAGTTTGCTAGCAGGTTCAGGGAATTGGTCTGCTCGCGGCGGAGCTTCGCTTAAACGCGTTGAGGCTTGGAATGCCGAAGCGTATTGAGGCGTGCAATCGTATTGACGCTCGGACATGCAACAGTATTGATGCGGCCGAGATATAGAAGGCATGATGTATGGACGTAAAATCCTTTATGGGCAAGAGAGAACCTGAGTATTGTAGTCAATCTGGCAAATTCTGTTGGCTATCCAAAGCCTTTGTAATCGTATTTCGAATATCAATAAAGAAAATTATTTCGTATACTCTGTATTCCTTTCGTTGTTAATGTTCAACTCAAAGATAAATATTTGAGAACTTGTCATCTTGCCTAGCACGAGCGCAACTCCAGGCTCGTGCGGCATCACACCCCCTGCGAGGACGATGATTCGGGTGATTCCGGGTCGGGGCGTGACCCAGAGTTCGGCCCGAACTCTGTGGGGCAGAGTTCGGCCCGAATTATGTCTCCTAGAGGCCAGAATGTTCAAATGGGCTAGATGGACTTGGTATGTTTTGGAGTTTGTTTGGTGGAGCTTTGGGTATTAAGT
This sequence comes from Iris pallida, assembly GCA_029216955.1. Classification (NCBI taxonomy): domain Eukaryota; kingdom Viridiplantae; phylum Streptophyta; class Magnoliopsida; order Asparagales; family Iridaceae; genus Iris; species Iris pallida. The sequence continues at coordinate 6,342,373 of JANAVB010006391.1, read as the reverse complement.
CTAGGGTTGAGATACTCAGTGCGACTCAACTTACAATAGCATAGACTCAATAAAATGTAAAAGTACAGACTCAGAGTAAGAAATAGTAGCACTGTCGTAGCAATCATTGATGATGTCTATCTTGAACTAATATGTGATGTTGTTCTGTTTTGGGGCTTGATGGAGCTTGATGTGTCAAGTTGGATCATAACAGATATCGTCTTGTTAATTATCATGATCAGGTTGACTGTGATCCAGTTTGGGTCACAATCTCCCCCGTTTTGATAAATGACAAAACACGATATTTATATGTCGCAACATTCATACCTGGACACATGTTGTATAGAATAAAGACAATAGCTCCCCCGTAGATGAACATGTCGGCTCCCCCGTAAATAGATATGTCTTGAGACAAGTTCTAATCCAAGCAAATATAATACATATAGAAGCTCAAAGCACATATCAAGTATTCCCAAAGCAAATATCAATTATTCTCCCCTTTTGTCATTTAGCAAAAATGATATAATGGCTCCCCCAGAAAAATAGACAAAGTAAAGACATGCAATCACACAACTTTGAACCATAACCATAGTAAATAGGGAAAAGAGACAACTAGAAGTTTATAACTCAAAATGAACCAAAGTGCATGGTTGTGACAACAAAATAGAAATACTACAACTCAAAGTTTTGAAGAACTACTACGTAAAACAAAATAAAAGTAAAGCCTAACATCAGCAGCATCATCAGATAATAAACCACGACCATCATGGAGCACGGGATGGACCAGCAAGTCGAAGGGTCGCTGGCAGAGCGACGAGGGTCAACAAACGTCGCGTCCGGATCCAGATACCGTTTGACCCATGTGTCGTCAATACGGTAACCTTCGCGAGAACGGTCCCGTACCATAGGGAACGACATAGTAGGATGGGTGGCCAGGGTGTACTGAATGTCGTGCAGTGTGTTGTTAATAGCACTCATCTGAAGGGCGTGTGGTAGTCCATCTGGGTCCAGCGGTCGTCTTCCATGCAAAAGCGATCGCACAATATCGCCTGGATGGAGTCAAGAGTAGCAGGACGCTCGAGCTCAAGCATCCGAGTCAGAAGACTCAGTCTCAGTAGGAGGAGCAATAGCAATAATAGTCCTACATGCCTTGGACAGAAGGCAGGAGCAAGTAGGAACTGACAGTCATCAAAAGGGAAGTTGAAGGCACGAAAAATCATTGGTAGATACATGGCATAAACCAAGGATTTGGGTTTCTTTCTCGCACGAATCATCCAGTCCATCATCATGCGAGGGAAGTTGAAGGGAATACAAAAGTGAAGGTGATAAAGAGCCGAGATCTCGTGATAGGAAACTTCATCGGTAGATCCTATTTTGGGCAAGATTGTAGAAAAGATAATCCGATGGAGTTCATAAAAATGATTATTGAGATATTTGGCTCAGAGTTTACGAGGACGTGTATTAGGAGTACATACTGCGTCCTTAAAACCCTCAAGAGTGGAATCACCAGGGAATTGAAAATATCGGGCATCAGCAAGTCTTTCCCAAGAGTTGGGTTCCGGGAGTTCAAGGTATTCGACAAGTTTAAAATCGTCAAAAGATATGTCAATGTCGCAATACGAAAATAAATCCTCGTGGTGTCATGTGTCATATTACTGTAAAACATCTGGATGGAATTGAGATAAATGAGAGATGAAGTAGACACGAGTTCATCAAGGCATAAATCGTGAAAGTGGAAATCATATGCCGAGAAAATGGTAAAATTAATGGATGGCCCAGGAACACACTACGTAAGCGAAGTCCGAGTACCACTCATTGGATGCATCCAATGAGACAAAAATTTGCTCATTGTAGGTGTTGGGATTTGGTGGAGGTGGTGGTTTGAACAAAGGATGAATGGGAGGAGGAGGGAAAAGAGGAGGGTTAGATGAAGATGCTCCCTCACTTCTCATCCTCTTGCCTCTACCAAATAATCTTGGAGCCATAGATAACGAAGAAAATAGAAATTGAAAGAAATGAGAAAAGCAAGTTATACCTCATAAAAGTTGTTGGAGATGGAAGAGAACCACTACAAACCCTAGATCCTTGAGTTTGGCGAAAAAAACCCTAAGATTTGAGATTTCTAGGGTTAGAGTTTGGAGAGAAGGGGTTTGGAGAGAAGTTGAAGATAGTAAGAATGAAAGAGAGGGAGGAAATTCGGGTATTTGAAAGTAGGGCCGGCAGCTAGTGTTAAATCGTGGCCATTGGATCAACAAATTGGGCGGCCAGGAGTTGCTTGAGGTTCTGGAACCAAAACACAGAGTTCGGCCCGAACTCTGTGTAGGACAAAGATCGGCCCGATTTCTGGTGGGCTGATTCTAGAACTCCAAAAGAGTTAAAAAGAAACAGTTTTGATAAAAGAAATCCGAATAATAAGGAATAATGTGTTATAAGCCATAAAATATTGTAGCCATATAATAAATTATTGTTAAAACAATGATCAACACAGTGGAACTGCCTCAGGTTTGCTGTAGGAGCGGATCCAGCTAGCGGAAGTCCAAAGACTAGTGTACCATATCGCTTAGGCTTTTATGCCTTTTTGTCAGAAGGGCCCTTTCGGCTTGTACCAAAGCAATGTCACTATGAATGATATATGTTATAACCGTTATTTATACAGGTACATCTTATTGAATGATAATTTCATCCAAAATTCCTAAATCTCGACAAAGAAAATGAAGCGCTCTTCGGCTAGTAGTTTTGTAAAAAATCTGCTAGCTGATGTTCAGTATCAATGAATTATAAGTTTATAGTGCCATGCAATTGATGATCACGTAAGAAATGATATCTAATTTCTATATGCTTTGTACATGAGTGACATACTGGATTTTGGTCAAATTTATTGTACTAGTGTTATCATAGAAAATAGGTGTGTGCTTGGATAGTAAGTTATAGTCTTCAAAGTTTGCTTCATCCACAGAATATGTGCACAACAACGACCAGCTGCGATGTACTCAGCTTCTGTTATGGATAGTACGACAGGACTTTGCTTCTTGCTAAACCATGAGACTAAAGCTACCGCTGGTACTCTTACGGTCGACTTTGTATCCCGCAAAATCAGCATCGAAATATCCGATTAGGTCAAAGAAGTGGTTTTGGGATACCACAAGCCTACCGTTAGTTCCTTTAAGATATCTAAATATTGCTTAACCGTAGTCATGTGTGATTCCTTATGGTTAGCTTGATATCTAGCACATAAGCAAACACTAAACATAATATCGGGATGACTAGCAATTAAATACAATAGACTATCAATCATACTTGATACTTACGTTGATCAACCGGTTTGCCACTTTCATCAGGTTCCAACTTTGTTGTAGTAGCCATAGGAGTATTGATAGGTTTGATTTGTCAAGCTCAAACTTTTTTAGCATGTCTTTGTATACTTTGACTGACTGATGAAGACGCCTTGCGAGTATTGTTTGACTTGCAATCCAAGTAAGTAGGTGAGCTCCCCCATCATGCTCATCTCAAACTTGTTCTGCATACATTTGGCAAGTTCCTTGCATAGACCCTCATTAGTAGACCCAAATATGATATCATCTACATAGATTTGTACTAACATAATAGTGTTATCAAGATATTTTATGAAAAGTGTAGTGTCAATTTTCCCTTTTGAAAAATCTTTATCAAGTAAGAAAGTACTAAGGTTCATAGCAAGCTCGAGGAGCTTGTTTGAGGTCATAAAGAGCTTTCTTAAGTTTAAAAACATGGTCAAAAAATTTGTGATTTTTAAAACCAGGGGTTGCTTAACAAAAACTTCTTCTTTAATAAAGCCATTTAGAAAAGCACTTTTCACATCCATTTAAAAAAGTTTAAAGTTTTGGAAATTTGCGAAGGCGTAAAGCATCTGAATAGATTCAAGTCGCACAACAGGAGCATACGTCTCATTGTAGTTGATACTTCCTCTTGGTTGTATCCTTGAGCAACAAGACAAGCCTTGTTACGGGTGACTGAACCGTCCTCATTTACTTTGTTACGAAAAACCCATTTAGTACCAATGACCGAGTGATCACAGGTCTAGGAACAAGTTCCCAAACCTGATTTGTTCGAATTGGTTGAGTTCTTCTTGCATTGCAGATATCTAAAATTCATCGTTAAAAGCTTCTAAAATATTTTTGGGTTCAATTTGAGAAATAACAGCAGTACTAGCAATAGATTCTCTCAAAGAAGATCGAGTAGTTACCCCTTGTGATACCTACCTATTACCAAGCTTTTTGGATGCGAAAGTTTGAATTGGAACTTCTTTGGTAAGCTCTCCAGAGAACTGATTTCAGGTGGTGTATCCACAGGAGTAGAAGTTGATGGTTCGGAGTGAGCATCGACGTCGTCATCGGTTAAAGCAGCTGTACTATTCATCTCATCAAAAGTGACATTAGTAGACTCTTCAACAATCATAGAGCGTTTGTTGAACACTTTATATCCTTTGCTCTTGGCAACATAACCAAGAAGAATACCTTCTTCAGCTTTGGCATCAAACTTGTCCAAGTTGCCTTTGGTATTCAGGATAAAGTATCGACAACCAAACACTCGAAAGTAAGAAATATTTGTGTTCTACCAAACCAAAGCTCATAGGATATTTTCTTCGAAATATGTTGAATCAAAACCCTATTTAAAATATAGCATGTTGTATTGACAGCTTCTGCCCAAAAATATTTCGGAAGAGAGATTGATTCAGCATGACTCTGGACATATCGCCAAGAGTTCTATTCTTCCTCTCCACAACACCATTTTGTTGAAGAGTTCTAGGACAAGAAAACTCATGATCAAAACCATTTGACTCACAAAACTTTTCGAAATTGGAATTTTCGAATTCGCCACCATGATCACATTGGATTCGAGTAATCATGTTGCCTTTTTCGTTTTGGACCTTTTTAGAAAATACTTTAAAAACTAAAATAGTATTACTTTTGTTTGCAAGAAAGAAAACCCAAGTAAATCTTGAAAAGTCATCTATAATAACAAAAGCATAGAGTTTTCCTCCAAGACTGGCTACTCTACTAGGTCCAAATAAGTCCATGTGGAGTAATTGCAAAGGTTGAGTAGTACTTACAGTGTTGATGGATTTAAAAGAAGATTTGGTAGCCTTATTCTTTTCACATTCAGCACATACCGTGTCCTTTTTGAATGTGATGTTAGGCAATCCTCTTACTAGCTTTTTGGTAGATAGTCTTGATATGGTGTCCATATTGGCATAACCAAGATGCTAGTGCCACAATAGCCTTTCATCTTTGTGGGCATAAAGGCATCTACCTGCACTGTTAGTATCTCAAGATGGATAGAAACTATATATGCGATCTTCTCTTATCCCTTCAAAAGCGATGTCTCCAGATGATCTATCATAAGATAAAGCGTTTAATTTTTTTCGAAGTTAATATTATATCCATGATCAGCAAGATGACTAATGCTGAGCAGTTTATGCTTTAACTCAGTCACTAAATAGACATCGTTAATGACGGAAGAAGGAGGATAACCAATTGTACCGTTGCCTATTTCAGATTATTGCCGAAGGATACATGTCACGACCCGCACCCGCTTTTTGGACGTGAGCTCGTGAGCAAGCCAGCTACGCATCAAGCAACTCCAGTCCGACTCGAATACGTAAACGCTTGTCACGGCTATGGTATACTGCCAAATCATGGCAATATAATCTATATCTCAATCCACAATAAGTGTACAAAACATGAATGAACACTATGGGTCGTGGTCTACAGCCCACTAGCATATATGTCCAATAAGACTCTAAAGAAAGTAACAAGAGTCTAAAAACTAATCAAGAAACATGATATCTCATGATAAGGTATGAAAGCATGAGCGGATAATAAACGTCATAACGATACTTGAATCCCACAAGCGTATCATCGCATCCGAAACCCACAAGAATACGAATCATCCGCCATCCAGAACTACTAGCTAACTCATGCAATCACTAAACCTGAAGAGATCATCAGGTCCTCAGGGGACATAGCAAGATACATAAAAACATGCCTATCTAGCAGTTTATCATGTAATAAAGAAAATACATGAAATAAATAGGCAAAGACCCAATCAACACGAAACATGACCAATCAACACGAAACCATGACCATACACGACTGGGAGAACCACTACGCATAAACGAACTGCTGGAGGAGAACAAGAGAACATGATGTCACGATGTCAATGGATAACCAATGAAATACTCAAACCTCGCCCCTAGTGTGGACTCGCAGGTTTGATCAACTACTAACCTCGCTCCTAGTGTGGACTCACAGGTTAGCTTCAAGAAAACATCTTCGCCCCTAGTGTGCACTCGCAGGTGCAGAATAGATAACTACTAACCCTCGTCCCTAGTGTGGACTCGCAGGCTAGCATCAAGAATCACCCTCGCCATAGTGTGGACTTGCAGTGCAGAACAAATAACTACTAACCTCGCCCCTAGAGTGGACTCACAGGTTAGCTTCAGGAATCAAGGTACAGATAACTACTAACCCTCGCCCCTAGAGTGGACTGCAGGTTAGCTTCAAGAATTCAATGTACAGCAATTCTTATGACTTATTCATCCTATGACATGATGCGACTCAGTCTAAGTACAGGTGACGAACGACATGACCCAATCAAGATATACGAGAAAACCAATCCAATATGAACTACAAAATTTACTATAAGCAAGGACTATATATATACTAACATAAATGATGTCAAACCACATGTCAATAATCAACCAGTAAAACTATATAATAGTAGAAATATGTATGTAAATAAACTTTAGAGGAGGCAAGGTATACTTGCCTGGAGGTTGCACGCAGATCCAACAACAACATAGTCAACCGCTAAGCCATAAAGTCCAAATCATCACAACTATCTCCGAAAGCCGAAACAGACATTGCCAACAATCTCAGAATAGTCAAATTAGCTAGAATTTCTGTCCTAAAGTCCAATTATGGACACAGGGGCAAAACGGTAAGTTTGGGCAAAAATAGTGTCCGCCGTTGGACCGCTTTGCACCGAAAAACGTGCCAGAGTCTAGGATCTCTAAAGATGTCAAACTAGATGTCTACGGATTCGTTTTGATGATACGAACCCAATGGTATGTCCTGTTTTAGATTCTGGTGGGCCGTGCACAAAATCGCCGTTGAATCGGATCGTAGGGCCCGCGAAATAGCGATCCGATCAACTGTCTCAGAATCGAACCAAACTTGGCATACAGGACCAAAAAAACGATACGGTCCTGTTGGCGCAAGTTTTGTCTCGATCTGACGAACGTGTACAAAGTAATTGGAAATTTTGTACAGAGGTCGATACGATGAATTTTGACGGATACGCATCAAATTCGTCGCGTACACGCGACCAATTTGAATTCCGTCAAAGCCCACACATCCATGAAGCCGTTACGCACTTTTCGATGCTTTCGGTTCGTGACCACGTCGTCCGGATTGGCAGGATGCACGTTATCGAAGGAATTTATTAATTTTCACAATTTTGAAAACATATTTTTCGGTAACTTTACAATCCAATTACTCTTTATATTATGATCAAAAATTAATCTATCTGAAGGGTTTTAGAGTTCTATATGTGGTCTATAACTGTATTCAAATACAACTTCTAAACTGTTACAAGATCGATGGAATCGATCCTCGAACATGGGTGGGTGGACTGTCTTATTCTGTTTTCAACAGGATTTTCCATAATGTTTACATTGATTTTTTGATCGATCCAGCGCACTATAATTAAATCTATTTGAAGACAAATGAAGTGGTATAGGTTGGGTGTATACCTAAGAAATCGGCTTGACAAACGGTCGACCGATCGGAGAGAAAACTCCGCACGAAGTCAGCCCTCCCAATGCCACTGCTATGTTGTACTCTTTTTCCGCAGTGGTCGGCTCCGATGACCCGCACGGCTGTGCGCGGCCATCCAGGGGTGCGCACCAGCGCCTGGGGGCTGGAGATGAAGCTGTGAGATTAGGGTTTAAGGTTTCGAACCTTCCCTTCTGTCGATCGCTATATATATATGTAGGGTTACAGGATCGGGCCTGTGAAGTCCCATGAGCTGGGTTTGCTCGGTTTAGTTGGGATAGGCATGGGTTTGCTGGGTCTTGGGCTGGGGGAATGGCCGAGTGGGCTGGGCCGAATGTCTGGGGCATTCACTCTATGTAGATACATATATGTATACATATATGTATATGTATATACACTTATTTAATGATATATATAGATTATTCCATTAATACAATTTAAGTAGATATACACACGTATATATACGTATATATATGTATAATGATATATTCACATATATCATAAATACAATTACTAGCAATAAAATATTCTAAGTAGAATCAAAATTTATGTTATAGAATTTCTTAGTTTTATATACTAAAATCTATACCAATAAAATAAAATTATATTGTTTCATATACTAAATATACTTACATATATATACTCCTGTATATAATCTATATAAATCCTAAAATCCAACATATTTGTTAAAGAAGTTATTTACTAAAATATCAATAAGATATTTTAATATCCAGAACTCATAATATATATATATATAACTACATTTTGTGAAAATTGTGGTTACTAAATTGAAATACTACTACCCAATGCATGTCTACAAGGACGTCTTGAAATGCACTATATGACTACCTGGGCTTGGGCTTGGTTTGGGTCCAGTCTGACCAATTTGGTACAACCGGGTCACTCAACGTCAAATAATATTAATAATAAAATAATTAAACTATTTATAATGGTCATGTCACAACTTGGCCTGGTTTTCCTAATTAGGACACACTTATGGCTGGGTCTTCCTTGGCATGCCTAATACACTAGTCAAGATACGCCACTGTTGAGGGTAATTTTGAAATTTTGTAATTATAATTACTTTATTGAAATTTATTTCATATTATAATTTTTGGTGATTTTTAATCATTTTTAAACTATTTAAACCAAGACTTGTAATGTTGGTATTTTGCTAGTGTAACACTAGAGACAGCTTGACCTAGAGCCTAGCCATGTGATTAGGGTATTTCATTTATCATTTCCAGTTCGAGGGTATTTTTGTCATTTTGAATTTAATTGAATTTAATATATATATTTGGAATTTAATATTATTAAGAATGGTGTGATTTTAATATTATTTAATTGATTGCCATGTATTGTGATTAGCCTAACTTGGTTTGGACCTAACCTAGATTAGTCATAGCTAGTCTTAGCTAACCATGGTTAGTGTTAGTTAGTAATTAGAATTATTGGAATTTAAGTGATTTTTAGTATAATTTACTTTAGTGCTATTCTTGACTTTGACTCATAGTGACTTTGGAGACTGTCCTATAAGCTAACCCTAGTCATGACCACTTGGTTAGATTTTGAAACCCTAGTTTAACCTAAGTTAATGATACTCTAGTCATTAGGATTAAATTGGGAAAAATAGGGATAATGAATAGGTTGGTTAACGACTTGTGATTTCATAAACCATGACTTATGGCTTAAGGCCCATATAGGCCCATAACCCAATTAGTGAAACCAAAACCCTAACCCTAGCATTTATGGCCAGCCACCTAGGGTTCCACACCCCTATTTAATGTCTCTACCACTTAGGGCTATCCTCCTTTAGGAAATAGCAAGTTTGGAAATAGAGGTAAACCCCTTTCTTCCCCAATCCATAACTTCTCCATTTCAACTCCTTTTTCCTTTTAATTTCTTGCAATAGGTTCTAATCTCTGTGCATTTGATGGCTATGGTGAGAAATTTCAGTGAAGGAGCAATTTGGAGGAGTTTGGATAGCTTGAGGAACAACTCTCTTTGAGGCTTTTTGAGCCATTTTACTCACCTAGGTAAATTCCTATCCTCTCCATAAAATTGTGTCTTAATTAGAAGCCCTAGGTCTACCCTAACTGTTGGTATAGGCCTTATTAGTTTTCGTGTCCAATACGTGTCCGTATCGGACACGCATCAGTGATCATACTAGGTTTGATAAAATGCCACAGTAGGCATTTCTTCCTCGTTTTCTGATTTTGTTTGAATAGGAATTTAGGGTTTGATGTCGCTTATCGATTTCTGTTGGACTGAGGTGACCATTGTGTCGTGTCGTATCTGAATGGACAAGTAAACACGCAGTTTTCGTACGCACAGCAGTCCCCTGCTACTCGGGGGCAAATACTCCCTGGACACGCCACTTGGACACAAAATAATTGACACACGCTTAGGGGCAGACACTGACACGAGGCTCTCCAAGTTGCACGAGTCCTTATGTCGTATCGGACACGTATTTATGTGTGCACTGACCGTACTGGCCGTGCGCGCGTTGTGCACGCGCGATTTAGCCACTGACACAGCTTAAAATCCGAAACGACACGAGAGGTAGACACATTTCAGGCACCCTAGGACCAAGCCCTACCCTAGGCGAACACATAGGTAGGTGCACGTGACACGTGGTGCACTGTGTCGTGTCCACGAGTGATGTGCACGCGTGCACGACACTGCCTGTACCCAGTTTCGTATCTGTGTATGTGTGGTTGTTTGGACACGTTTGTGTCCACTTGGTTGGACACAAACACCCCCTATGACACGTACACATGAGCTGGATTAATTACCAACCAATTATTTTGCATATTAACATGGTTTTGATGTTTGAATTCAAGTTTCCCTATGTAGACTGATACATAGCTTCAGCCTTTAATTTTGATGTTTATTCCTATTTTAAAACTGATTCCTGAATGTTTATTTGCTATATTTGATTCATACATGTGTTATTACATCATAGTAATATTGTTTACTGATTTGTTATAGGTTTTAGGTTTAAATTGGATTTTCGATATTGATTTGGACTGTTGAATGGCATGGACTGATACTCAGTTCAGTTTTTTGAATTCTGAGAATTTTAATCCCTGTTTAAACCGATTTTAATGATTAATTTCCATGTTTAAATCCTTACACATGTGTATTAGTTCCTGTTAGTTTGATTATTTCAAGTTAGATTGGTTTTGCACTTGGTAATGAAATTTGGAATATGGATTGAGCTATTCAATGGACTGTTAACTGTCAAATTAGTTCACTGTTGGTTATTAGAAACTGTCATTTGGTTTCTAACTTAATTTCCTTTTCTTAAACTGATTTGATGTTACATTACCATGCTCAGTCATTGCAGGCATACTAGTTTACTATTGATTGATTCATATGGTTGTGTTGGGATAGATAATGGGAATTCGAAATTTGTTGGTTGTTTATAACTGTCTTTTGATTTTCATTTCCTTTTAAAAACTGAATGTGATGTTCCAATTTGCTATGTTAACCCATATACATGGTGTTAGTCATTACTAGGTTGAATTCATGTTAGTTAGGTTTCGTTGAGGAATGGTTTTCAAAGGGTTTGGGAATATTCAAATGGGTTGAACTGTAAACTGGAACAGCCCATTCACTGTTAACTAAGTTGTCATTTGCCATGTATTTTACCTAAGATTACATCCTTTACTTGATTAGTTTCCTGTCATCACACCCTTCACAATTCCTGCACCTATTAACTATAGCTCTGTGCCACATTCTAGTACACTGTTTTCAGTTTGCCACACACATTCTTGATTTCTCTATTACTCTTCATAGTTAACTGTCATTTTCTTCCCATTTACAAACTGAATTTATTTCCTTGTTTAACTGTCAATTGATTTCCTTCTTTGAACTGAATTCGAAATTGGGGTTAATTGGTTTATTGACTGTCATTAAGTTCTCAATTCCTAGATAACTAAAAACATGAGAATTGATTTCCATTCCTTTCCTTAAACCAAATGTTGGATGATGTTAGCCATGATTGATTCACTGTTTGTTATATTAGACACTGTCACATGAGTACCTAGAACTGAGAATTGATTTCCCTTCTTTAAAACTGAATTCTCATGTATTAGTTCACTGTAAAACTGATTTTTGAAGTTTAGATTCATTATTGATCTCAATTACATTTCTAATTCATAGTTAGTTCAAGTTAGTGAATGATGGGATTTTGAATTCGATTTTAGGTTGATTAGTGAACTGTCAATTGACTGTCAATGATTCCTTGTTGAAACCAAACTGAGATTTATGAACTGTCAATCGATTCCAGTTTTTTCTTCAACCAAAACCTGAGAATAGGTTCAATGACTGTTTAATGTCTTATGTTCATTTCCTTATCAAAACTGAGATTCATGTTTTTCATTACATGCTATTTATATCACACATTCATATCACTTGTAACCCACCACACTCTAATTCTTGTATCACACTGTTTCCTATGGAACGCTACCACACTGTTTTCCTATTGACACATGATACCATGTACACACATGCTCACATGTATTACACTAACCGTCCATTGACACTCTATTGACACTTTGCTACACACACAGGAACACCACACCATGTACTCACACACACACACATGAACACAAATGCATGATTGCCCTTTTCTATCCTTCTATGTATATATATATATATATATATATATATATATATATATATATATATATATATATATATATTATATATATATATATATATATATATATTATATTTATATATATATATATATATATATATATTATAATATATATATATATAAGTGTCTAGTTGACTGGTATAGTCTAGAAATGGTGTGTGATTGCTAGAATAGACTAGTTAGGCCTAGTGAGACTTGTTTGGCTTAGGCTTGACCTAGTTGACCTAGTTTGACTAGTCTAGTTGACTAGAGTTGACGAGAGTTGACTTTAGTCTAGTTTGACCCCAAACTTCATGTAGATGCATTATAGAAGTCTGTTATATCATTTTAGACTTATAGTGACTGTTCTGTTCTATAGGAGACAGACACCACTCCTCGGACAGTAGATACTCTACAGATACCCAGGATACAGGCGAGTACATTCGCTGATCATTTCATATCTTGTTTAGGATTATATTTCCTGCTTTAGATTACTTTACATGATTCTGACATGTTGGAAACACGGATTAGTACTATATGGATCTTGTCGTGCGATGTTATCCCCTTAGCGGATACATCGGGTATTTCGTGTGCGTGTACTTTATCGTGAGCATCGTGTACTCTTTGTATTCATGACATTCGTGTACGTAACGTGTGAAATGTTATAATCATGTATTCACATGACCTTCGTGTACAATAAAATAAATTGGCTAGATCCTTGTGTATTGATTGGGGCGGGGGAGTAGGAGAAGTGGTTATGTAATCAATCCAGTAGATTACTCGTGTACAAACCTCTGTAGATACTCGTGTACAAACATCGTGCCGTTTACATAACCATCTTGTGCTCTGAATCACTCATGTTAGTTCTCTATATACGGTAGCTATTATTACAGTCTTCCTTTTATCATATTATTTTTTCA